>BMAO01007064.1:0-195706 GCA_019973975.1 Trichonephila clavata | reverse complement strand
TGGTAGTAGCCCGTTCAGTTGCGTATTGCTATGTGTAGACACTGCTATTTCTTCAATTTCAGAAAGTTTCAGTCAATTAAAAGAACATTACAATTACTTTAAAGTACCTATATACCTAATTTTAAAACTGGAGTGACAGTAAAATTTTAAAATTATTGTGAAGAATTAGAGCAAAATTAACGGATACTAAAATGTTAATGAAAGGACATAGATGGATTGAATATGTGTTTGAAGAAATAAAATATTTCCGATGTTTTACCAAGAGGATATGTCACCTACTGATGTTAGAAATTATATTTAAACAGACAATCTTTATCACGATACATTTTCCAAATATTGTACTATCTTTTACAGTTTGCTAACCCTGCCAGTTTGTTGTACTGGAGAACAAAATTTTTAAAACTTAAGGTGAAAACTACACGCGATCTGCATAGCTGGAAAGATTATCGGACTTGTCAATTATATCTATGAGGCAGAATTTTGGATAAATTAAATAGAAAGTGATACGAGCATTGGAAGCTAGGAGAGTAATTCTTGAATATATTTTCTAATTTTGTATTTCACTTAAAAATTTTATATCATTTTGCTTTTAAAATTTAAGAAATAATAAAAACGAAATACAGACAAACGTATTCTAATGTATAATTTTAAAGCTTTTCAGTTCGAAGATCAAATTTCAGATATAAATGGGTAGTTCTTATTTTTGCTTAGCACTTAATAAGAGTGCAACCAGAACCTCATAAAGGGGCGCCGAATTTCAACTTGAACAAGAACGCCGAATACCCACATGGCAGCCTGCTGGTCAAATTGCACAGAAAAAGCCATTCAGAATACCACCTTTAACTTTGTCAGATAATTGCAGGCTTCTAAGGATGCTGCCGTCATTAACGATCAAATTTAAAGTGGCTACTACATGACAAGAAGATTGGATTGAACCCCTACAGTTTATGTGGCTCCATTATCCCTAGGCCTGCCCTCCGCATATCTAGCAAATTTAGCCATGTTTAGAGTTTCTCATGTATTAAATCTGAAGTTCTTTTCAATCAATCTTTTAACTGGAGAAACCTAAAAATTCTTTTATTTTAACAGTAACTTTATTAAGATAAGATTTCTCACTACCTTATATCTTACCTGAAATGTCCTTTGTTCGATCTTACTAAAACCACAGGCGCAATATAAAATTATCTAATAACATTTGGCCCATTCATTTTATGAACAATGTAGTTAAAATTCTCATGTAGAAGAAATTATTTGTTCTGATATTTTTCCTTAGATAGTGTATTTAGCTTCTTCCCTTTTAGCACTCTTCAGGATGCTCCTCTATTACTGGATCAAATTTAGCAAGTAATTGAATTATTTGTAAAGCATTACTGTATATTGGAATTAAATTTGATGATTTGCAGTATGTAAGTGTGGCCATTAATCTGTCACACTTCGAAGAACTCAACAATTTTGAGCCAGTACCTTTAACGTTGCTACAATACGTAGTGCAAATCACCAATCGCAATAGTAAGTCTTTTCGAGTCACTGTCAGTTGTTTTAGAGCATTGTAATCGCTGGCTGGTCAATCTAAGACTTCTGGCTTTGATTATAGTTTTGATATTTCTGTTCTTTTGGAAATATCTGCGTGATGTTTCCAACTTTAAATATTCCATGGAAAGAGAACTAATGACACGGATAAAGTTGCTGCAAAACAATATGCACAGTTTTTGTAATGGATTAACAATTTAAGCGTAACCTTTTCACCGTTTTGGAAAATTTTAGTATAACAATATATGAGCTAAATGTTCGATGACGTCATGAAAAATTATACTTTGTCAATGTATAGAGGTCCAACTTCTTTTACTAAAAACATCTATCAGCGTCTGATTGAATAAGATGGCCAGTTCCTAGATCAGACTAAATATCATTGTTAGAGTATTGTAGTTTAGGATTTTGGAGGTTCCTACAGCTGCAGTGTAGCCACCAGTAGCTGATGGATCAAGGTATCGGATCGTGGCTGGCATGTCACGAGTTCGAGGCTACAGTATCACTAAAACTCGCTGTTTCTGTGAAGACGATGAAGTTAAATCTGTCGAGAACTCAAAGGTCCTCCCTTTGGTGTGATAGCTGGAGAGGTGCCACCTCAGGTCTCGTCCTCGTCTATAACCATGTTCAAGTAGCTGAGGTCAACGCCAAAGCCCTCGTGTAGCTGAACAGTGTGACGTTAATATTCATCCTCACCTACAACAGGTACCACTATCTAATTCTGTTTATTTGATCTACAGCACCTAATCGTAGGAGTCTTAATCTGATTCTATACTGCTTTCCTTTCTAGTGTCTTATAGTAATTCAGTAAAGCTTTCGGCCTGTTTTTAAAATGGGCTTGTTTTCAGGTCTTATTCTTTTATAATGGGCACCTGTTAGTTTCTTTACGCCCTTCCTCAGACATTCTAAATTTTTCAACAACAACATATATATCAAGTAAGTTGGGAAAGTATAAAATAGTGTCAGTGGCTTTGCTTTCATACAAATTTTTAATTCATCAAAGTGACTCATTTCAATTAAAATTCGATACTGTTGAGATTTCAAATCTTATCGTTGTGATGTAGTCGCGCTCTTTCTAATTTAGGAAAGGTGGCCATAATAGGCTATAAACTCTGTTCCCACGACCCTTATCTCATGGTCGAGTGGACATGTTCCCCGGCCTGCTCTGGAATTTCCGTCCCTACGATCCTTGGCGACAGTGGGGCGTAGTTCAGCACCAACATTTGGACCAGAATTTTCCCACGTTAGTGACCGACATACAAAGGGACAAAGGGAGCCAGAAAGAGTGACCGAGCAACCTGGTCTTTAAAGGCGCGGCATAAGATTTTGAAGGAGATCGGACTGGGAGAACCGATTGGAGCCTCTAAAGATCCAGCAGACGATTCAGCCTGAATGATCTCTTCAGCGATCCAGCGATAGCAAGGCCACAGTGCCCTGCCTCTTCAGTGCCTGCGTCCTCTGCGAAGGACTTTGGATACTACAGATGCAGAGACCAGACCTGATCTTGGAGCAGATGTTCTGCTTTAGTTGACCTTCCTTTAATAAATTTTATATTTATAAGCTGGGTAAATCATTGCATCAATAAATTTAAAACAGAGAATAAAAAGTCCTTTACTCGTTGAGCTTACTCTTTCTTTTAATTTATATTTAATAATGCATTGACGTTCCACCCAACACAGCTGATTCGACTCTTTGTGGGTATGATCACCCTCATGAGAATTTACACCTGCACCCTTAAAAATGTGCGTGGTCTTCTCTGCCCCATCAGCGGATGTAATTCAAATAAAGACTCAGGAACCTCCCAATAAATCCCAGAGCCTAGAGGGGCAAGGGGAGAAAGAGATAGTCTGAAAATTTCTGAAGACAGAAGCCAGAAACTCCTCCCTCACAAAATAACAGAACTTGGACTCTAATAATCTAATTACTAAGTTAATTTCAAGTATAAATCTGTAAATTATGGCTGTGGTGTGTATTAGAAAGCAACATTTAAATTAACCAATATCATTGCAGCAGTTTATTCCAGAGCGTAAGATTTTCAAAATTAAAATTAATAAGAAGTCTGAATTTTTAATTATCCTCACATATACATCTGTGCATAGCACTTTAGAGATAGAAGAGATTTAAATTTAAATCTATAAAATATAATCTTCTATTTATACTGCTCCTACAGAAAATACACTTTCCTTTTTCTTAACTAAATAGCAACTAAATTTATAATCATAATAAATACCAAAATTAACCTTATAAAATACTCAAAGACAATGTTAAAATAATAATATAAAATACATTATATTTCTCATTCCAGACAAAATTCCGTCTTTCAGCTTCACCACCCAAAATTACATGAGTTATCCCCAATAGCCCTCGTGTGTGGCCCTGAACAGGTAGGATGATTAAATTCTCACTCACTCATTCAAGCTTCTGCAAGATGTCATTTCAGAAATATTTTAATAACATTTTAAATCTTAACACATGTAATCTCATTTGAAATAAATTTATATATGTGAAATAATGGTGCTAGAAATTTATTTTGATTGAAAAAGAATGTATTTAAATACTTCACCTATTATTGACCTAATTTCCAAACTTTAAAATGTTCTGAAGAAAATTTTAAGAAATGCCTTTCGATATTTCTATCAACAATAAATGCAATTACTTAAAAATGTATATAATTACAAAATAATATTATTAAACTTCTTTTGCATGAGAAGAAAACCCATCTAAAAACGCATTTATTATGTGGTAACTTGATGATTCAGAAGAATGATTTCATGATGAAAATTCAGAAAAATTAAATTTTACAATCAACAAGATAAATGAAGCAAATTTTAATAGGAACAGTTATGAAGATTGTACAATGTCTAGTTCCGAAAGTGGAAGCTCTGGAAAAGGTTGCGTCAACAATATTATTTGGATTTCATTCAAGATAAATTTTATGATTCATATACTCATAAGTATAACTATAGGTACATATACAAAATATTCCATTGATATTATTAAAATGGCTAGTTTCTTTTATTTCATTAGTTTCGGATATAAAATCGTTATTCACTTACGTGAATTTATTTTTACTATGATTTATATTATATAAACCAAAAGATATTTATTAAACTAAATATATTATTTTATAATCCGCTTTTTCATAAAAGTACATTACAATACAAAATATTCTTTATACTTAACAATATGGTAAAATATAATATAGTACCCCTCAAATAAAGGTCTACAATGTCTTAATTCAGAATTTAAACCCACAAGATAGACGTATGTATTTTATCCTTTAGTACTAAACAATTAATTTAATTAGAAATTCAGTATATCTTCTTTAAATAATTATGTCCAATGGAAGTACATTAGTTACAGGTTTTCTTCTTAATTTTGAAGTTAATGAAAGTTAAAATTCTTAGTTGAAAAGTTTATTAATGAATAAATGTTTGAAATAGTGAAAACAAATCACTTGTATTTACAGAAGTTGGAAAACCTCATTATTTGGATCTTTTGAAAGCCTTTGCATTGTGTCAGCCTACAGCACGCGTTTTTATTTTATGTAGAATCAAAACTTACTTGAGTCATAGTATACAATAGCTTTAGTATACATTCTGTTTTGTCATAAAATAGAGGCGAAATCAAACAAACAGTGTACTCCCCTTATTAGAGATACATTGATTTATTGACTAACACTTTATTTGATTTATTTATATAAAGAAAAACTTCTTCTACTCTCTTGTCTTTGAGATCCTAAAATTTCAAAAACCCATTTATTTTCCTCTTAACCTCTTTGAATTATTTTTAGTTTCACTTTGGTGAATGTTCCTAAATGAAGGTAAATATGAATGAGTTCATATTCTAAGAGAATGATATCAACATTAGTGAGCTATTTCAAATTGTATCTTACAGGAGGTACTACAGAGAATGTGTATTTAATGTATATCTTAAAATAATTCAAATTAAAATATAATTACCTATTCTACTTCTTTGATCTAAATGAAGAGATTGATTTGTATGTGAAAAGAGTCTGTTATTAGCAACGATCACAGTCAGTAACTTCTCCAAGAGAAATAAAACATCTCAGTTGCTTGAAATATCACCAAATTCTAGTACCTCTGTCCCCTTTAAGTGAGTGACACCGGACATTCTGTAGGGGGAAGTCATTCAAGCCTCCTCCTATGAGAGTAACATAAAATAAAGTATCAAATTTCATGATTTAACATACATCAACTTTGAATCCATTCAGGTTCAACACATGAAAACAGACATCAAACGTATACAGTACAAAATAAATAAATAGATATTTAAATCATAATATTCCAATACTAAATACAAATATATAACTGGACACATCCTGCAAAAAGATAAATCAAATACATGCAACATAAATTATCAGTAAATGATTAAATAATATTTAAATGTGCATGTATGATAGAAATGAAAATTGTTCCAACCAAGATCATTTATAAATAGAGAAGTGTGAACATGATAACGTTTTTGTGGACGTAATTTTAATTGTACATAAAATGAAATATTAAGAAGAACTGCAATTTTCAGACCTTTAACTCTAAAGAAATGTTATTCTGTTTTTGTACATTTGAGTCATCCTTAAAGTAGTAATACCATAAGTAAAACAAGATAATTACCGTTTCCCCTTTATCAAGTAGTGAAAATCTTACTAAGATAAGCGTATCTATACTTGTATCCAGGGGCCAGGTGAGCCAATTTACTTGCTGGCTCACAATCGCCCCCTGTTACAATTTTACAAAGATAAAGTCTTTTTACAAATGTGATATCTGATCATTTTATAAAGTCATAGTCCTTTTACAAAATACAGTAGTTACAAATTTATTAAGCAGTCGGCATTTCAATTCAATTATAAAATGATTATGTTCAGGTTTCCTAAAGCATGAATAATAATATTTCAGAAATATTTTCATACAAATTTTTGAAAAATGTATTTTCAAGAAGATTCGGTCCAAATACTACTTGGACATGGGTCCAGATTTTCCCAGCCTGCTAACGTAGAAAATAGTGAACACACGGTGGCAATTCTAGTGGATCAGGTGATATAAATTATTTTCAGCTAGGAGATGGAGATGCATAAGTGGACAAATATATATATATAAGATCTTGATTGGAAGTTTAATATCTATTTTAAGTATATGTTGTAGATATCTTGATTTGCCTATTTGATTATATGCTGTCGTCTTAACATTTAGGTTTAAGAAAATCATAAAACCGCATTTTAACTATAATTTCAAATTACCAGTAAGTACATACAACATAAAATGAAATTAAAATTTCCTTAACATTAATAATACTAGATGGAAATTAGTGTTTTCTAGCAGGCATTGTAATAAAATAATTTGATCAAAGAAGCTGCAAGATTTTCTCAAATAACTTGATATAAATAAAGCAACAAGAAACTGCCTTTTAATAGAAATTTGCTTACATACATAAAGGAAATTGGGCATTATTTATAAGCGTTGTAAAACCATTGACACAAAATCACTTCTTTCAACTATTTTGTTTTTCAAATTGTAAAATATTATTAATTAGAAAACTTTTAACTTCCCTAAATGCATAGTGATTTACACACTCTGTGTCTGGGTCTTGAGATGCCTTTGTTAAGCATCGATCAAGTATTTCCCACTAGTTCCACTGATGACAAAATATATAAATATATATATACTTTCTCTATTGCGTATTGCCGGCTCTGCCTCGAATTTTAATTATGAAATGGAGGATATGTTTAAAGAGTAGGCATTAATGGAGAATGGACTAGTGAACTCTACACTAGCTCTAGATTTCTTGAACTATGTTATGCTATCGGGAAATCCTAACTTATGTTGATTTTTCAACAACTATTCAACATATTTATTCGATTTTTAAAAAAAATTATTTTGAGAAATTCGCAAAAAATTTTGCTTGATCTATAGAATTATAGGCGGCCTGCGGCCGCCCCTTGTATTGGCCGCCCTCGTGCGGTGCACGCGCTGCACATCTGCTAGGATCGGCCCTGCCCACCTCCACGCAACATATCCAGGGATGTAGATTGAACTTGGCTGACCGTTTGCTTGGCCTCCATGTTCCCCGGACCTCAATTCCTTGGATTTCTTCTGGGCCCACCAAAAATCGCTTGTGTGTCAGACGCCGGTGGCTACAGAGGAGGACCTCACTACACGGATCGTCGTCGCTTCGCCTGACATCGCCAACACATCGGATTTGTTTGAAGGCGCCAACAATCCTTCGTCCGTTGGCGTCAGCTGTATAATGATCTATGCGGCCGCAATGATTCGTGCGACAATCACTCGTCCTTATATTTCTGACGTCTATCTGTGACGCATTGTTCGTATTGTAAACATGCTTTAATGTTTAATAAAAGTATTCCTTACCTCTTATTGTCCCTTTTCATTCCACTCGACATCACACCTTTCATAACTTTTTTTTACGAATTACTCCGACTAATCGTGGTTTGCGACCCCATGTTCTATAATGATTTGTCGCAGTCATGCGGAGTATTATCACCCCTCTTAATTTTTTTTTATTGAAAACAATGATATAATCCATGTGCACCGCAAATTATCACACAGGGCTCACAGAAGTAACTATTAATCGCACAATACAAAGGAACGAATAAAAAATCCCTTGAGGTTAGGAAGGATTACAAATACTCACAACAAGCTCACTGAACTTTTTAAAGTACTTCTGGTGGAAAGAAGTTGAGGAAGAGAGAGAGATTCGGAGGCCAATTTACATTAAATCCCTTGAACGCCAGTCTTAGGATATTCCGTTCTCTTTCAAACTTGGAACACAGAAGGAGCACATGTTCTACATTTTCCTCGCCACCAATATCACAATCACAGGAAGATGACGGAACTAAATTAAATTCGCTCAAGTAGCTTTTAAAGTTGCCATGACCAGTTAGAAATTGGGTTATTTTGTTATTAGTATAAAAATGATGGCAGGACAGTCTCTTATTAATGGTTGGAAAAAATTTCTTTGTTACGCTTCCTTTATTTGATGTGAGAAATTCTTGGTTTCAAGACTTCACCATTATTTCTTTTATAATTTTATTGTAAAATTATTTAGGAATATTAACGACAATGTCAATTTTGTGCTTGGTTGCAGCCTTGGATAGTCAATCGCCCCTCTCATTTCCAAAAAAGTCCGTGTGTCCGCGAACAAATGCAAAATATATTGAGAGGCTTTTATTTTTTAGGCTTTTATGTTGCTTTTGGATCTCGACGATTATGTTGTTAGATGAAGAAATACACTTAAAAGAATCCAAGGAGGAAAGAGAGTCTGTACAGATGAGATAGTCTGAGACACTATTTTGTCCAGTGATCCATTTAATGGCGAAGTTTAAACATAAAAGCTCAGCGACAAAAACTGTGCATTCATCACGAATTCTAAACCGAATTCAACACCACTTCTGAACACAACAAAAGCGAAACCAACTCTGCCATCAATTTTACTACCATCAGTATAGCAAATAACAGGGAAATCATCTGTGTTTTTGTCACTAAGTTGAATATTATTGATGAAATTCCTCCTTGAAAGATGAAGGAAAAAAATGGAGACAGAGTGCAATCATAATTAGAGATGGAAGAAGCAGCGAGATTCTTCCTAAAAGTAATACCTCCCCCCCCCCCTCTTAATTTGTTGGTCGAGTTCGGCAACACCTTTCGTATATAAGTTGAGATATTATTTACTTTAAAGATTTATGGAAAAACGCAAAATAAAAATAGTTTCAATCTGGGAATATCATTTCACAAAATATCATGTGTAACACTACCCATAGCCACTTTTCCGCTTAGGCACGTGCATAGGACGCAAAAAATTAGCAGGCATAAGAAAGTGAAAAAAATTTAAATTACTGCAAATGTACCACCACCAAGTGAATCAGGAGAGAAGCATTTCTGCCTTTAAGAGAGCAAAGACTGAAATGAGATCTACTATGGAAAATGAAAAGAGGAAAGTCCGAGTCCGCAAAGAAATTGCTTAATAACTGAATGCTCAGAATTGTGCAAATGGAAATTCACAAGTAATTCCCCTGATTTTGCGATATGAAAGCAAAGCGGTGCAACACTACGTTCGCATTAACATTTTTACATATCTTTTTTATCAAACGACAATGAAGGGAAATACTTATATTTTATGTTCACCATATTTCTTATTTTGATAAATGTTTAAAAATACATAATATATGTACGATTTTAATTTTTTTTATTTATGTTGAAGAAATCGTTATATTGTATGCTGTTTATTTTTCTGTTAAGAAAAATCTTAAAATGATGCAAATTTAATATATAATAAAACCGTAAATCTATATTATTGACCATTATTCTCTAACTCTGCATGTATTATTACAAAAATTGAAATGTTTCAAAAAAGTCTTACCGTGTGGCACACTGAATTTTATTGGTAGATTGGTTTGGCACGCCACAGCCAAAATGTTGCCAACCTCTGATATATAGTTTCATCTTAAAATCGTTTAGAGTGATGCGTTCCGTTGTTTATATTATCGTTTCCTGTTGTGAATTGTAACTGTTTCTAGGATTGTAAATTAGCAAAAAAACAAAAATAAAAAAAAAAGGTAAGAAAAAGCTCACTATATAAATCAAATAAAAAGGTTTTCATGGTTCCGAAATGACTTTTATATTGTTTGAATTATTGATGTATGTAATTAATATAGTACTTCATTTGAAATTAACATCAAAATAGTTGTGTGTTCATTGCTAAATATTTTTTTTTAATTTAACATACACACTCTTATAATATTCTAAAAATAAAAATTTATTTTTCATTGTGTTTCGCTGTACGCAACAATCCACAATGAATTATGTCTTCAATTTTGGTTATAAACTATCTCCAAAATTTAAGAAGTGCTCTAGTTGTAGAAAAGTGCTGTATATTTTTTTTCAGTCTTAGCTCAGATTTAACAGAATCAACCCTAGTAAACATTCTCTTCCCGAGGGATACATTTGCGGTGTTACGGTTCGAAGACAGTGAGGGAAAAGCAAAAGCTTTGTTTTGACTAACATTTCTGCTAGCTCGGACTGTTTTGAATTCGTGAGAAAATATAGGGTGTAAAAGACAGCTTTTTCACATGTTTTTATAAGAAAGAAAAAAGTGATTGTGTTTTGCTTACCTGAGTTGATTATGGAAAAGTGCAGTGATGTATGCGCATTTACACATCAATGCTTTTAAAATGAGCTCACTTGTTGATTGTTTATAAGATCTATTACACCTGGAATTGCATAAAAAATAGAAGAATTGTGGTTTCTACTTTCTGTTGTTTTCTCTACAGGCCATTTGCGTTACACCAGTCACGGTTGCGCAACTTCTCCGTTCAGACTTATTATAACATCCTTTGTTTTCTGTACCATTCAAGGGCAAATTGAACTTGATGGTATTGAAGAAAAAATTGAGTTACTGAAAGTCATTTTTTAAATCAAAAATGGAATAAAATTTCTTAAATACAATAGATGTAAGAACATTATAAAACATATATATGTCAGCGTTAAAGTGTGAAATCCGTTATTTCATAGAATAACTACGCGTTTCATGAAATAACTAGACAAGTCAGTTAAAGTATATAAACTATGGAATTCTACGATTTAACTAGGTATTCAAAAGAAAAAAAGATTACTTGATCTTTAAAGTAGAAATACGGTACTCGCGCGCGCGAAAGTTCTTTGAACCGATTTTAGCAGCTTTTAATCAGTTTTGAACCGCTTATAACTTTTTTGCAATGACTTGTGTGTGAACGTTTCATTCCGTTGCCTTTAAACGTAGAATTTAGACGGTGGATTTATGCTAGCGTTTTACATTTTGGATTATCAGCAAATATTTTTGAAACGTGTTTTCAAGCAATGACTTCTGCAAGAATGGAAGAATAACCTGTAAATAAAAAAGATTCAATGCAAAAGATTTGAATCTTTATTAAATAATCATGGGACAAAGATAAAAAAGGCTGCATTTCTCGTGAAAAATTGTTAACTTTGAAAGCAAGAGCAAAAAGTGCTAAAACAGCTGTAATAGCGGTCAGTTCCTGCTTACATATGAACCCCCTTGTCTACCTGTAAACCCGGCTAGGTGAGTGGGAGAAACTGAATGATCCACAGACATGATTTCAATCTAATTAATTTATTGTTACCAAATATCAATAACAATCTAATTAAAGTACGTGATTAAATAGTAGAGCGCGGAGGTGAGATTCTATAACACAGGGATACTACTACGGACCCTGAACTGAATCTAAGACCGCTTAAATACGCTCAAATATAACTACGTCGCACACTAATAAGCTAACTTCTAATTAATCAATCTCACAATACCTGTACTTTTTATGCATCGGATCCTACACTGGAAACTTGCAGGGGATCTTTATCGGGCTTGATCACCGTCGTCGGATCTACGCTCTGTAATCTTTTTCCTGGATAACTCCAAGACCTCTTACAAATTCCACTACCTTTCAATCTTCAACTAACAACTAACTCGCAGGCTCTATGTTAACTCCTACTTGCCAACTACAACGTGCCAACCCACAAACTCGTGAAGACAGAATTTATATAATATACTTCATTTACATAATCACGCTTTCTTGGTCGGTGAAGGTTGGTTGAACTAATTTATTTTTTCCCAGAAGATTCCACAAGGTGTTAATAAAGTCGCGGTCAGAACCGTCACACAGCACAGAAAAAAGTGCCACGTGACTATTGGTTATTCCAGAATTATGATATCTTTGAAGTTCAAGGAGTAAAAAAGTTAATTGTGTCAGTAACAGTTGCAAAACATATTCTCCCTTTCTGTTTAACTAATGTTAGCCAAATGAGCAATAATAAATTCTATCAGGGGTCGGCAACGCGGTACAATTCTCAGTGGCACTCTGAACCATTCTACAAATTTGTCAGTTTTTGGGTGGATGAAAGTTAACAAATTTGTAATGGACAAACATCTTTTGAATTATGGACATTTACGGAACTACGAAAGATAACACTAAAAAGATAAATGTACAGCTACATTGTAAATTATTGAAAGTCCTTGCTGGAGAGATTTAATTGTTTGAAAATTGCATGTATTCCTGCTTTGGGTTCAAGATATCTAAGTAAAAAATCTTTCCCTTTAGGAGACAAATATTTCGAGAAGAAATTGTTCAACAACTGTATATTCAGAATCGTATCCAATTGAAAATAAATTAGAACTCTGATTTTGCGATATGACAGTGTAGAGAGGTGAAACCCCTAGGTTCGCATTAAAATTTTTATTTATTTTTTCATTTAACTCTACTGAAGGAAAATACTTGCATTTTATGTTGCTTATTTTTATGTTAATGAATATGTTTAAAAATACATAACATATGTACAACTTAATTTTTTAAAATTTCGTTGAAGAAATAGTTACATTTTGTGCTGTTTATTTTTATGTTATGAAATATCTTTAAATGATGCAAAATTAATATATAATAAAGCTGTAAATCTATATTAATGACCTCTAATCTCTAGCTCTGCATGCATTATCGCGGGAATCGAATTGTTTAATTAATGCCCTACTGTGCGGCACCCTGAATCCTATTGGTTTGGCACGTTACAGCTAAAAGGTTGCCGACCCCTGGTCTAAGCCCAAGACTTGTTAATATTTCATACTTCATGATGATTAGTTAAAATATCTTATGCGAAAAGGAGTATTTTAAAGCTTTCAATTGGCATATTATATCCAAATATTAATAAAATATTTACAAAAAATAAACAAAATATTAACCTAAAAATAGCTTAACGTAGAAATAAATCTTGTTATGTTAATTCACAATGGATCATTATGAAATAACTTTCCATTCAATACAGTTATTTGTGAGATGAAGAAAATACTATATTAACAAGCTTTTATAAGTTTCACTTGTATGTAACGGAATCTTTGAACTCGATTTTTACCCACTTTAAAAGGTCGGATTAATTCGAAATTTTGCACACTTGTCAAGGACCGATGATAATACAATAATTTCTCAATTTTGTTCCCTTGTCCTTATCAGGATCGTCAAGAATAACGATTATCAGATTTGGAGACCATTCCATATACCAGTTCCAGATTTGGTGACTTATTGCATACACCATTTTCAGATTATGCGACAAATTCCATATACCATTTTCAGATTTGGCGATTAATTCCATATACCATTTCCAGATTTGGCGATTAATTCCAGATTTAGCGACAAAAAGAATAATGTGTAACCCTAAAGCGAGTGTTTTTAATTTGAAACTAATTATATGCAAGTGTAAAATACACTTGTGGGTAATATAAATAAAACAAAGTGTTCTTTATGTGAGAAAGTAGAGGGTGGGTGTGAGTTAGCAATTTCTTACCATAATATAAACATTTATCTGAAAATGAAAATTTAAATAAAGGCTCGTGCATGTGAAAAAAAAAATCTTCAAACTGCTAAATATTTTTAATTTTTATAAAGCAATACGCGTTTAGAAGTGATGATACGAATTAACATTATAGCAATACGTTTAAAAGGAGTTAGTATGATTGACACTTAATATTACCATGCTATTTTTAACTCGCTTTCTTGAATGTCTGTTCGGGTGGAATTTTGTAATTGATTAAACTGTGTGACTTTCCGATGAGTTACAGATTTGAAGTTTGGACCATAGCTCAGAAGTAGATGACAATGCATAACATTGTGAAAAAAGAAGATGAAAACGAAAAGGAGGAACTTTATAGGCTCGTGCATGTGAAAAAAATTATGTTCTAAGTGCTAAATATTTTTTATTCTTATAAAGCAATACACACATTTAGAAGTGATGATTCGAATTAACATTATAGCAATACGAGGTGATAATACGATTGACATTTAACATTTTACTGTTTTTTTATTAACTTGCTTGCTTATATGTCTGTCTGACTTCCCGATGAGCAAGATACTTGAAATTTGGAACATAGGTCAGAAGTGGATGACAATGCATGAAAATGTGGGGAAAAAAACTAAAAGAAGGAATTTTATGCTTTTTAGTTCGTTATAAAAACATGGTACATTAAATTTTTTTAATTCGAACTTTTTCTTCTTAACACACTTTTATTTGTTTGACCTGTTTTATAGAAACGGAATCTCATATAACGATGCGGGACTTATCCGAGGCTTCGTAAACGGAGAGAATAAATACACTTCAGACCCTTTGATTAATATCCATTGAAGAGCGAGACTAATTCCAGCTGCCATGAAATTCCGGCTCCAAATATCAAACTCAAGGATAATGAATGAATAAATGATAATTTAAAAAAACTAAAAAAACACGCGTATATTGTAGATCGAACTAAAAAAATGAAAAATAAATTCTAGTTTAAAAAAAACTAAAAAACACGCTTTTATACTGAATCGAACTAAAAAGTAAAAAAATAATTCTTAATATAAGAATAAAATCATGAACGAAAAAATTAATGTCATTATGGTAAAAGCGTGGGGTGCTTTGTACTACATTTTTACTCTAACTCAGCATTTCGGAATAGAAGTTAGAAATTATAACAATGACGTATTTATAAAACACCCCACGCTTTTACTCCAATGACATTAATTTTCTCGTTCATCATTTAATTCTTTATTAAGAATTATTTTTTTTACTTTTTAGTTCAATTCAGTATAAAAGCATGTTTTTTAGTTTTTTTAAACTAGAATTTATTTTATTCTAAACTTTTTTGTTGTTGTAACGAATTTATATAAAAACTAGATTCACCCATACAATTCAGAAAAGAAAACTGATTATTTGAAGTGTGAGGTGAACTCAAGAGAGTTGATTCTTTCACTGAGTCATTCTAATGTTTAGTCTATCAAAAAATCTCAAACAAACGTAAAGCTCAGTGCGCTCACTCGTAAAAGGAAAAAAATTAAAAAAAAGTTTGAGAAACAAGCAAGAGTTGTGTGTGTGTTAAACAACTTGGAAGGTACCACACACACAGTCCTCCCTCAAAATTACAAGAAAATGATGCTTAAATGAAGATATTGTTTCAGATATTTAGTCAACACACTTCCGATAATCTGAAGCAGGTAGTTACAGGTTTTATCGAAACCCCACCTATAATCAAAATCATTAATAATAATTATTATTATACACAAAATAACTGTTCACGAAAATTTTCTAATTACTTTCCAAAAGAATTCCCCCCCCCCATTACTTAATAATCCTTAGTCTGATATAGTGGTTAGTGATGCTGACTGCTATGCCGTTGGGCCTGGGTTCGAATCCCGGTGAAGGCATGGATGTTTGTAAATGTGTAGAGCCTTTGCGGCGGGGGGGGGGTACTCTAGCCGTCGAGCCGCAAGTCCTCTTGTGAGGTTGGTAAAAGGGGAAGAGAGGCGGGAGGCCCCTAACCACCTCCAGGGTGCTCTCCCTCAAAATTGGGATGGAACGGAGCCAAAAAGTACTGTCACCTGTATGGTGCTCAAAGCTATGGCTAACGACAGGCGTACAACTAGCCCTTTACCGAGAGGAATTTCGTGGGCCTCGATTTGACTACGTCAAACAGGTGGCATTGGTAACAACAACGATAAGAGAAAAGTCTATTTTTAAAGACTTTCTTGTGACGTAATTCCATTTTTTATACAAAAAAGGTTACCCCTTCTCGATTTCTACATACATTAAATTTCTGGGTATTTTTATTAGCGCGTTTTTCACGTAGTGTAAAAAAAGCGTTATTAGGACTCAAATTTCGTCTTCGTCTTCGTTCCATATTTTGTCGTACCTTTTTCTAAGCCAATAAGCAACCAATTGACCTCGGGTTTTCGGCATTTGGTTGCATTTGTGCCCTAGATGAGCCGAATCATATTTAAATTTAATAATTTTTAAATTAAAAAAAAATTAAAATTTTTTTAGTGCACACACACACACACACACACACACACACACACACACACACACACACACACACCACACACACACCACACACACACACACACACACACTACTTTCTGTTAGTAAAAAGTTCCTTAGTTGCATTATTGTAAAATACAACATGTGAAAAACGCGCTAAAATTACTTGGCCATGCCAATGATTGATATCTTGTTTTAGGTAAATAGCTTTTTCATTATCTTAAAATGCTTGCAATTTAATTTTCTTCCCTAAAATTTCTTAAAATTTAATTTGATCTTTACCACAAATAGTAAGCCGTTTCTAATTCCTTATTTTTTACACAAAATACTTCAGAATTCGATGGCGTTAACAGAACTCAGACAACCCAATTCTTTTCACGAATCCGGTAACGGAAGTTTACATTTCTCCTTTAAAGGTATTTTTCATTCTCAAGGGAGAGAGAGAGAATGCAGTCTCTCTTCCGTAGAAAGTATAGAGAAATAATAATAGGGTAAGCAGCCGAATGGGGAGTTTTAAAAAAAAGTTTTTCCTAAACTAGAAATAAGTAAAAGTCACCAGAGAGTGATAAGCCAAAACAAATGAATAAAAAAAACCTCTCACTATTGGCGTAGAGAATCTGGTTTTCTTTTAGAAAAGATAAAATAACCGGTCTTTTGTGTATAAAGCATTTTCAAGTAAGAACAACCTTTTTTTATTTCTCAGTATCATTATTTCTTTAAAGCATACTGTATTGTTATTTGCTTTGCTCTACAGTGGTAGATCTATTTTTTCGTTTTAATTTTTTGATTGCAATTTCCTTCGCACGGTTTGCTTTTTTTCCCTATAAACAACGAAGGTATTGTTTGAGTATTTCTCCAATCTGTGTGTGTGTGATTGGCAATGAATGTGAATGATCTTCAACTTTAAAGAATCAAGAATACTTAAACCAAGACTACTGTGATAAATTACGATGTTTCGCTTGAGCACACACGTTTACAAAAACACAACTTTTGGTTAAGGATCTAACCGAGAAAGGAAGTAAAATTTCTGTCTACACTTAACACCTCATGCACTTCAAATTAAAAAAAAAAAAAAAAGTGTAATATACTTTTTCATTACAGTGAAATCGGTTTAACGCGAAAACGCTTTAGACAAAATATCGGTTAACACGAAATTATACAACGGTCCCAACAAACGACTATGTATTTTTATTTTTTTTCTCTTAACACGAAAAGATTTTCTTTCTGGATATTGAAGCCAAGCCGATACTTAATGAAATTTTTGAGAAAGTTTCTGTGTAATTGAACTATACTTTTGTATCAACGGAAGAAGTATTTGCATTAGATGGTAATAATGTGTGTACAACCCCAATTTTGGAGCTTGTTCGAAGCTCAAAAAATATCGTTCATGTAGATTCCGACGACGAAAATGAAATGAATAAGGCAGGCAGGCCCTACTCCCTCGTCGTTCGAAATGAGGAACATCATTATAAGTATGCGCAGTTATTTAGACACACATTCTAATGGTGAAATGAATAACAAAATGGAGGACTTTGAACAATTTGATGCTAAAAAAGACAATGCAAAGAAAAAAATAGCAGATTGTTTTTCAAAATCTCAATAAATGTTTTGATTTTCAAAAAACTTGAAAATTTTATATTAAATGTAGCGGAATGCTCATAATCTTTTCTAATTGAAAGTTGAATATTATACGCCAAATTTTTACGGTATGAAAATAGAGCGGTGCACAAGCATTATGTTCTCATTAAAATTTTTATTTATCTTTTTGTTTCACTATAATGAAGGGAAATACTTTTATTTTATGTTGTCTACATCGTATTTTAATAAATATGTGTAAAATACATAATGCATGTAAAATTTATAAATTTTTTAAAAGTTTTTGTTGAAGAAAGTTACATTTTAAGCTGTTTATTTTTATGCTAAGAAATATCTTTAAATGAGGCAAAATTAATACATAATAAAACTAAATATCTATATTAACATCTATATTATTGTACTCTATTCCCTAACTATGCATGCATTATTGCGGGGCTTGAATTGTTTAAAAAATAATCTACAGAGTGGCACGCTGAATCATATTGGTAGATTGGTTTGACACGCTGCAGCGAAAAGGTTGCCGATCTCTGAGTTATATCTCATCTGTTTTTCTTTATTATTTATCAATTAATCATCCGTAATAGGGATAAAATGTATTTTTCGAGAGGTTTTATCTATTTATGATCAATTGATTTATAAAATAACTTTGAAATTGTTTATTTTTCATTCTATTTAACGGTCTGTCATTAGTTATTTTATAGAATAGCTAGTTGTTTCATAGAATAACTTGGTAAAGTATGAAATTTTTCATCTGATATATCTTTTAACTGATTTGTTATTTCACCTAATACTTAGTTATTCCACGAAATAACTAAATTATATACTTTAACGGTAACATATACATAAATGTACATTGTTTTTATCAGTTTCTTAGAATACTTTTATGTTAATTAACTTGATTGTGTGTTCACTTAGCTTGAAAGCACAATAATCCTCCCAAGATGTCTTCGATTAGTACTGTTATTTAAAGAAAGAATTTTTTATATGCCTCTCATATTGAAAATAACTTCTTTAACCCTTTTGGCCGTTACGAACGTGCTGTGAGCATTAAGGCCCTTTGCGCAAGGCCGGATCTACGTATGGGCTTAATGGGCTGCAGCCCAGGGCCCCCGGGTTTTTGGGGCCCCCATTTGCCGTTGAAGAAAACCAACAGAAAAAGATGCTTACAATCAAAATAGCAATAAAATAAAAAAAAAACCAGTAAAAAAATTTCAAATCAAAAATAAAATATCCGAAATACCATATCCAATTGATTTTTATTTTCGAGAGCAAAAGCAATTTACTTTGGTTTTTCCGCCCTGCCACCGAATGCGTGGAAATTAATAGACAGAGGTTCTATCATACAACGGCTCCTACGAGCATTTATACAAAAGTAGGGGTACTATTTCTGTAGCCATTTATTTTTGTGAAAAAACAATTCCAAGTTACAATAATTTACTGATTTGGTGCTGTGTCCTGTGAATAGTACCTGAAATAAAAAGCACAAGTACCAATACACATTTCTAAATTATTTAAGTAGGAAGATATTGAAGTTATGATTAAGTATTTTCTGTATTTTCAATTTTTCAAAGATTCAAATATCAGGGTTTCACATAAATATGTATGTTGTTTTAAAATTTGTGATGAGTAACCAGTGTCGGATTAAATGACATGGAGGCCCCTAGCAGTCGAATTCTTAGTGCTCCAAAAACAGTCTACAGGGCTCCAACAGAAAACATAACACACTCCTATGGGTCCCTAAAAAGTGTGGGACCCATTGGCATTTGGCTACTCCACCTAATGAGTAATCCGGAACAGTGAGCAACTTTATTTTTTATATAGGATGGGAACAAATAATAATTTTATGTGGATTACGGAGATGTCCCTCGAATATTATGGATACAAGTAAAATGGTCTTGATTTTCGAAATACACTGCTGGCCACCGTAAATGCAACACTCTGAAGGAAGCACGCAAATAACATGAAATTTACAAAATGCATTAGCGGAGGTGAGGTATGCAAATGATTAGAATTTCAGCGCAGACACACATCACGCACGCCTGTGACGCCTCCTCAAAGCGCTATTTAAGGCTTGGAGATTTCGACGATTTCAAGTTCGGCCATTGTGTTTTTCTTGTGGTTTTTTCAAAAAACGATCAGTTATGTCTCGTAGAAAACAGCGATCAGCTTTTGATCAAGTATCCGAGTTCAAAAGAGGAAGGATAGTGGCCTACCGAGATTGTGGATTATCTTTCTGGGAAATCGGTAGTCGCGTGTTGGACGAAACCAAACAACTGTAATGCGGATATGTGATCGTTGGATGCAGGAGGGTATGACGGACCGACGTGGTCGACCACATCCACCTCAGTGCACCACTTCACGTGAGGACAGGTAAATTGTGCGCATGGCAGTGACGGATCGCTCAGTCACATCACGAACCTTAGCACAGCACATTGAGTCCGTAACACATCATTCAGTGTCTGCGCGTACCATTCGACGCCGTTTACAGCAGAGTGGTCTGTCCGCAAGACGTAGGTTGCTTGGTATACCCTTGACGCAGAACCATAGACGTCTCCGCCGCCAATGGTGTGATGAAAGAAGGATGTGGGCGGCAGAATGGAATGAATTATTTGTCTTTACTGTCGAGTCACGCGTCTTTCTGCAACACCACGATGGTCGGATTCGAGTCTGGAGACACCGTGGAGAGAGGATGCTGAACAGCTGCGTTATGCACCGCCACACTAGTCCTGCACCGGGTATTATGGTATGGGGCGGTATTGGATAGCACTCTCGAACTCCTCTAGTACGCATTGCCGGTACTTTAAACAGCCAGCGCTACATCTCCGAGGTGTTGGAGCCAGTTGTCCTTCCTTACCTTCAGGGCTTGGCTACAGCCATATTTCAACAGGATAATGCGCAACCACACGTGGCACTCATTGTCCAAAGGTTCTTCGTCAATCAGAAGATTGAATTGCTTCCCTGGCCGGCTAGTTCTCCGGATGTTTCCCCGATAGAAAACATGTGGTCCATGGTTGCTCAACGATTGACCCAGATTACACCCCCAGCTGCCACACCAGATCAACTTTGGCAACGTGTGGAAGCTTCTTGGTCTGCTGTACCCTAAGAACACAGCCAAAGTCTCTTTGAATCAATGCCGAGGCGTGTGGCAGCGGTGATCTCCAACAATGGCGGCTACTGATTCTGGCAGGAACTACACTTCACAGAAGTCTATAAATTTAATCATTTGATTCTTGGTCAACATGTTATCAACAAAATAAATTTTGTTGAGCTATCCCTTGTCTTTCTTGGTGTTGCATTTACGGTGGCCAGAAGGGTAAATTTGTTTTTTAAGGTATATAGTGTAAGTCAACAGAAAATGATGGATGACAAAAGAAAAATAATATTATTAAAAGTAGGGCGAATAATTTTAAAGTTTATTTTAAAAAACCTCTTTAAACTGATGGGATAATAAATAATAATAATCAGTGATTTAAGTTTTAGCGAATATAGACAATGATTTTTTTTATATTTTTTTAACTACGTACTTTTTAAAAAATTATATTAGGTATATACTATATTATTATGTAAAAATTTGAAAAGAAAAGAACATTTTTAAAACAAAATGTTTTTATTTTATTAAGCTCAGTCGCGGTTGAGTTATCGTAATTTTATGACCCTAAACTTTTAAATTTATTTTCCGGAAAATCAAGTCCTTAGTTAACAATACAAATATGTCCGACGGAAAATATAAAAGTGAAGCTTAAAAACGAAAATTACTGTTAAATCGAGAACAAGAATAATTAAATTTGTCAACATTTTAATTTTATTTACACAATGGAACAAGTAAGATGAATAAAACAAACGCAGATACATTAACAAGCGAAAGGCAAAGGAATTAAGCCAAAGAAAATGGAGAAACAACATTAATAATGAAAATATGCAAAATCTCGATGACCATCAGCCTTTTAAAAAAGATATTGTTCAGCCAGGGACTTCAGTAAGGCTCTGACCGAAAAGTGTTTAGAAATTTTAGGTTTCTTCTTTTTTAACATTTATAAACCCCGTGCACCACGCAATGTATAACACGGGGGTATACAACACAGACAGAAGAAAGGATTACAACACAAACATCCATGCCTTCTCCGGGATTCGAACCCAGTCCCTACGGCACCGTAGTCAGCTTCACTGACCACTATACAGGATGGGTGGCAAATTTTAGGTTTGAGTTGAGAAATACGTTGACGTCGGTTCGTGGTCTAAATCGTTAAGTAATAATTTTATTGATCCTTTCCTTTCACATGAAATGAGTTATTTTCAAAATAGAAAGCCAAACAATATATATTCTGTTTCGATAAGAAAACACAAAGAACGAAAAAAAGATATCATTTTCGAATAATCATCTCCATTAAAAATTTAAAAATGGTCAAGTGCTGGAAAGATTAAGGCTATGTTATTCAACTAGTATTAGAGAGAGAGTAGCGTTTTTTGTTTGACCTGCAAAATTTTTCCTAAAACAAATTGTCAATACACAACCGGCTTTTCTGATGGGAAAGAAGTAAAAGTTGCTTAGAAAATCATGAAAATTCTATTGAACACAAAAATTCAATGTTAGTTTAATTGACATGAAAATAAAATAAGTCTGTTTTAGATAAACAGTTACAGGAGCAACTAAGAAAACATTCAAAATATTACCACAATGTACTCAAATGTGCTACTGCGATAATAAAGTATTTAGCTGTAAGGGGCTTAGCATTTAGAAGTACCGAGGAAGTTTTTGGTTCTCCTCATAATGGTAATTTTATGGGTGCCCTGGAACTGCTAGCAGAGTTCGACCCATTCGTTCGTGAACATATTGAAGACCGAGAATTATGAACAAAATCGTTAATATTCTACTTACCAAAAACAATATATGAGCAAAAAATTGAGATCATGGGCAAGCAAATCATTAAAACCATTATATCTCAAATAAATAACTATGACACAAAGTACTATTTAATTGTGATAGATTCATCACCAGATATGTCCCACAATGACCAACTTGCTATTGTACTACGATATTGTTTTCTGGAGAAAGTGTATGAAAGATGAATCTCATTAATTAAGATGAGGAAAATTACACTATCTTATACTTAATTAAATCTCTACAAGAATTTTTAGAAACCAATGCACTGCTATTGGATAATTGTAGGGGACAGTCATTTGACAACGCTGCCAATATGTCCGTTTGATATAATAGTGTGCAAGCTCTTCTAAAAGAAAAAAAAAATTCGCAAATTATGTGCCGGGTGCCTCCCATTCTCTTAATCCGGTTGGTACAGAATCAGTTAAGGTTGCAACTGAAATCGTGAACTTCTTTGGTTTAGTGCAATAAATATATGTTTTCTTTTCTGCTTCAACTCGCAGGTTGGAACTTCTAATTCGTAAAATTAAACTGAAATTTACCTTAAAAAGTTTAACTCAGACCAGATGGTCTTGCTACTACGATGCTGTTGAAGCCTTAATAGATAATTATGATAATATTATGAATACTCTTAGACATTTAGTGACAATGAAAATTAAAAAATTGATTTCCGAAAAGAGGCAGTAAATTTATTTGATAAATTAACAAAACTCGAAAGTATCATTTTAATTATATTTTGGGAAGAGATTTTAGAAAGATTCAATTCAGTTAACAAAAAATTACAGACTTCTGGTTTGGACATCTCCGAAGGGAATAAGTGAATGTCATTAACAACGTTTATAAGCAATGTACGACATGTGAATCAAATAAAAAACTAAAAGAGCACCAAGACACAGCCAAAAAATTAAGTCCTTGAGTAGAAACAGAATATAGTGAACAAGAGACTGATTGCTTCAAAATTTGCAGATAAATCCACAGAAAAAGCTGTGTATGGAAAAGAAACACTTAAAACAGACACGCTTATTGTTGCGCTAGATGAGCTAATCTGTGATTTAAATAGAAGTCATGTACATGCAAAATATAGTAAGAAATTAAATTTTTCGATGGATTTGCAAGATCAAAGAAAAGATAACGTTGATCTGGAAAGTGTACTCAATATTATTGATTACTATTCAGATGACGTAGACCAATATTTAGTAAATGAAAGTGTTCAACTCTCAAAATTTATCTAAAACAAAAACTGAGTTAGAATCCTATACTTGTAGTGATATGTTCAATTTAATTTTTGAAAAGAAACTTGCTGACGTTTTTCCAAATTTGTATTTTAAAGATTTTTCTAACACTTCCTATTATTAGTTGCGAAACGGAGCATGCGTTCTCTAAAATGTATTATATAGAAAACAAATATAGGACAACAATGACAAATACTAGGCTTAATTAATTATCACTTCTTTCTATTAATACTGATCCCGCCAAAAACTTAAAATGTGATGAGCAAATAAAGGAATTAGCAGCACAATAATATAGGAAGGCATTTTTTGTAGATTGTGTTATTGCTTAAAACGCATTTAAATTGCTTGAAATAAAAAAAAAACCCTTAAACTTCGTATTTTAAAAAATTTTTTTAGGAAAGTGGCACAAATTTTATTTTTAGGGGGCCTCCAGATATTGTTAGCCCAGGGCCCCCAAAGGATACGGTCCGGCCCTGCCTTTGCGGCAATTAATCTAACACCTTACATGACATCTAGATGGCGTTGGCTATTACGAAATTTTTTGCACAAATATTACATTTCCTAGATGGGCAATAAATTTCTCTCTCTCGGGTACTCCTTTCAATAAAATTCTCCCCTCAGCGAAAGGGGAATCTCGCTAAGGACTGGGAGGGGGTCACAATCGCAAAATTGGTTAAAAAAAGCTAGTTCTTTTTCTTTTTCAGGGGGGGGGGGTTAAAACAGCAGTGAATCTTTTCCAGGGAAGAGTTCTTATTTCTGGACAAAGATCAGTGGTCAAACTTTTTCGACTCATGGAACCCTTAGAACTGTAAGATGTTTTCGGCAGTGTTGGATAAAACGACTTGGAGACCCCTAGGCAGCCCAGTTCTCGGGGCCCTGTAGCCTAATAATTTTATTACACAACATTTTAGCAATATATTTCATTGCACAAATAGTATAACAAATTATCAGCAAATTAAGAAATATGTAATTAAACAATAATTATTTATTCGAATCTCTAATGAAAACTAATTCTTGCAGCAAAAAATAGCTAAATATTTGGTTTTCTTTATTTTTGGGGCCCCTAAAAAGCGTGAGGTCCATAGGCAATCGCCTATTCCACCTAGTGAGTAATTCGGCACTGGTTTTCGGCGAATCCCATTCCACATTTAGAAGAATATATCTTAAAATAATATTTAAAGTATATAGATAAACATATTTTTGATATTATAAGTGAAGACAATTTTAAAAATTTTATTTTTTATTAAAAAATTTTATGATGTAATTTTAATGTTATTCATTCATTGATAATATTAATTTGTGGTCCAAATGTCACCAACGTAGCCACTCGCGTTGAGAAATATTTTTCACTTACTAAATACATTTTTGTAAATGGCTTTAAAATGTTCATAGTTGTGTGAAAAATTCTGCGTATTTTGCAAGAATTGGCAACCTAAAACTTTGGTGTTCTTGCTTAAATTTAAATTTTAGCACTGAATCTGTTGATATGTCGATAAATTGTTCCATCTTCTTCATTATAGGTGTTCTTTCCCTACAAATGTAAATGGTCTTAAATAATTGAACTGACTAGTATAAAATTACTTCGTGGAACTCGGGATAGCAAAGAATAGTTTATTCACAATTTACTAGATAAAGAAAAAGTTTTAAAAATTCATTTGTTAAATTACAATAAAAATTTAAAAGCTTTTCACAACAAAGTTAAGTTGTGCATAAATAAAATTTTTAATTTTAATGTATGAGATCATCTTTAGATAATTGTGGTTGTACGAATTTCATGAGAATGTAAATCCATTTTGCATACACATTTGCAGTTTTTCATTTAGATTTTTTTTATAATGACTCATGAAACCCCAAGGTTCTGTGGAACACAGTTTGAAGATCAATTTTCTAGCTAAATGATATAGAGAATGAAACAGAGTTTAATTTTTTCTGAATAAATGATTTTCAAAGGAGGAATAGGTGAATTTAAAGCAATGAAAAATTAAATTTCACGTTTTAATCTGCTGTATTAAATGAACAAAAAATATGATACAATTTTACTTTAATGCGATAGAAAAGAGGTTGGCAACCTAATTCACGTGTGCCACATGTGGCACGCGGCCCAATTCTCAGTGGCACTCTGCACTACTCAACAAATGTGTCAATTTTCAAGAGGATGGAAGTTGAAAAATTTGTTATGGATCTTAACTGACAAAAATCTCCAAAATTATAGACAATTACAAAATTTCGAAAAAATTGGAAAGGTAACTCCAAAGATAAATTTACAGCTGTTTTGTAAATTATTGAACGTCATTGCTGAAGAAATTTAATTGTTTTAAAAGAGAAAATTGCATGCACTCAGCTGTCCGCTTTTGGATCTACTTATCTAAGTAAAAAATCTTTCCTCATAAGAAAAATATTTCAAGTCCACATAGAAAATCAACAAAGAATTGTCTCAATTTTCTTCTTAGACAAATTCTTATTTACAAAATAAAATTAAATATTTTTCAAACAAATACGCAAATAATAACTTCATTACATTACTTTTAACTATAAATAGCAGTATCAATAGTATCACATGTATCTCAAAAATATTTAGACAATTTTTAAATGAAGAAAGTACAAACACGAAAGAATAAATATTACAGACCCCCCCCCCTCCCCGTCGTTTCTCAGAACAAATTCTGAAATATATCAATGAGAGACCTCTCACTGAATTAATAACGAATGGGAGGCGTGATTCGTACGGCAGCAAAGCAGCTAAGAGGTAGGCAAACAAAGATTTATTATTCTCCATTTTGAAGATTTATTGTATGAAGATTTGAATGTCTATTTTGACAATACATGAATGATTGGAATGATCAATTTTAACAATTGGATGCATTGAATATGTATATATATACAAAGTTAAGAAGCTTTAAAGTAATAAGATAGAAATGTGTGTGGGAAATAAACACCCCCCCCCCCCGAAACAAAACCCACTACACAACTTCCCAAGCAATTTGCTCCCTTCCTTACAGCTGTATCGTGCTGCCATCTATATATTATAGGTAGAACAAGTTGTAAATTTTTCATGGCTAAAATTTAAAATAACTGTAGTAAACAATTGGAAATTCAACACAGAAAAAATATAAATGCAATAGATATCTCACAATGCAAGCTTAACTCCCTTTCAGGTCACTAAATTAATATTAACATATGATTTTTTCATTAAATAAAAAAAGACAGAAGAGTATTTATGATTTAATATGTAATTTTCGACACGAATTTCAGTTTCTATATTCAAAAGTTATTAAAGGATTAATTAACCGTATTGTAAATTTAAATTAATATTTATAATTAGATACTCTGGAATAAGAAGTATCTTTTACCTCAAGAAGCAAATTATTTCACTTATAAATGATTTTCAATTTATATATTACGCCTAAAGTGTTTTACAAATTATTCTTAAAATTTGGAACTACAATATCACAAAATTAGATTAGTTCTCCCAAAATCTAAGAAGAGTATTGAAATTGTATCTTATTTATCATTCTTACTGTAATTTATATGAAAACACATAAGAATTACAATTTACAACCCAATTCGTTCGTGGAAAACGCCTCTTTTATATATATAAATCATACCTTGGACGAAAAATCTATGGTTCTATCACATACCTTCTATACCTAAAAATCTATCACATACCTTTTTATATTAGTTTGTGTATGTTTTAAGCATTCATATAACCATCCATAAAATGAGTTTTAATTTCCACTTGCCTTGCAAAGTGTTCTGATCGAGTTAATGTAAAATTTATTTTATTTACACTAGATGTCTTTTTAAGAACACTTTACATTTTTAATGAATGCTGAAACTTACTACTGAAAGGGCTTTTAAATTGTCAGGCATCCCTAAATAATAAATTAATATTTTGGCTGATGAAGTGAATCCATCATCATGAAACGAAAAATTAGAAAATATTTTAAGGAGAAGATTCACTAATATAGTCATTAGATGTGGACTGACATGTCTGTATTCCATGTCGCGAAAGTTTATTAAATGAAAGTATGAAACCACACACACACACACACACACACACACACACACACACACACACACACACACACACACACACACACCACACACACACACACACACACACACACACACACACACACACACACACACACACACACACACACACACACACACACACACACACACACACACACACACACGCACGCACGCACGCACACACACACACACACTTTGACGTCAATTGCAAACCAAACACAGCGAACACATTATTAAGTCTATCGATTTGAAAAAGAAAATAAAAGCTTGCTTCAAGTCAAAATCTGATGAAATAGACCATAACTGATGGTATTATATTTCCTTAGTATATATACTCCATGGTCAGGTAGTCTATTATAATTCTAATATCTTTCATTCTTAATTCAATAATTCAGTTCATTTTGTTTATTTGCAGACAACACGGAAGACACGTACACAACACAAAGAACATTACATGATTCTGACTCTACAAGCCAAAACGCGTATACATAACTCACATGGACTTGTAGCGCCATCTATACATTTAATATTTTCTCTTCAACACATTCCCCCCCCCCTTATGAACGAACAGTTCATAACTTTAATAACTAATATTTTTACTTTCATAATGCTAAATTTAAATGTTAACACTTCAGAATTTCCCTTTAGAATAATAAAACATACAATATTCATACATTAATAACATTCATAATATCCATTAAATTATGTGAAATCATAGGAGGAAAATTTTAAATAGCAATTAAATTTCACAATTTTAATTAATTTAAAGTTAAACAACAGATAATAAATTCTGAAAGCTTAAATTTGAATACAACAATTTCAAATAAATCAATAAAGTAAAAATAATAATAAATTCAAATAAATGCACTTAAAGTTCCAAATAATGAAATACTTAAAGTTCAAATAAAGAGTTCAAAATTTGAACAAAAAGTATTTAGTTAGGTATTTCTAAATTATGTAAAAGTTGCACAGGACGTTTTATAATTGAATTTTCAATTTTTAGTGCACAAGCTCTAACTCTTTTATCACCACGACCTGTAAAGATTTCTACTACCTTACCCAACTTCCATAGGCTTCTCGGTAATCGATCATCATGTATCAATACAATATCATCGATTTTGAATTCAGTCTCTTGCGTTGGATTCACAAAATGTACCGATTTCAAATTTAAAAGATAGTCCTTTCTCCATTGTCTCCAAAAGTTATTCAACAGTCTTTCGCGGTAGTTGAATCATTTAATAAGTACCTTTTTATCCACAACACAGTTCTATAGAAGAAAAGTTTCACTGCTAGTAAACTAGTTAATCTTCTCCCTAACAAGAAATGTGATGGAGTTAATGGAAAGTTTCCAGTAGAATCTGAATCGATATATGTGATGGGACGCGAATTTAATACTGCTTCAATTTCACATAAAACAGTCTCTAGTTCTTCGCTAGTTAAAGATGATTTGCCAATAACTTTTCTTAAAATTGTTTTTACGGATCGGACGATTCTTTCGTAAAATCCGCCCCACCATGCACCTCTTTCGATGATATATTTCCATTTTACACCTTTTGATGCGCAGAATTCCTTCACATCAGGATGGTTTATAATAGTCCACAATCGTCTCAGTTCAATTTCTGCTCTCTTAAATGTCCTCGCATTATTCGAATAGATAGCGGTACAAAGTCCTCTTCTCGAAATAAATCTACGAAAGGCTAGCAGAAATGGTTCCGTAGTCAAACTTGTAACTAATTCGAGGTGGAGTGATCTAGTTACAGCACATGTGCAAAGTAGTATGTAAAACTTTTCTTTTGAGTTTTTGACAAATATTGGTCCGGCGAAATCCAGTCCGGTGACAGCAAATGGTGGAGATTGTTCTATTCTGTCTCTTGGAAGAGGAGCTGTTATCTGCATACCTAGACGGGAATTGAATTTTTTGCAAATAAAGCACTTCCTAATGATAGACTTAATTATTTGCCTTCCTTTTGGTATCCAGTACTTCTCACGAACTTGAATCAAAGTATCTGCAACACCTGAATGTAGCATCTTCTCGTGAGCATCTTTTACCAGGAGTTCTGTAAATCTGTTCTTCGCTGGAATCAAAATTGGATGTTTTTCATGATAGCTTAATGTTGACTGCTGCAATCTTCCACTTATCCGTAGAATACCCTTTTCATTCAGAAATGGATTTAGATCTCGGATTTTCGAATTTTTCGGTAAATTCTTGTTTTTTTCCAAACAATTGATCTCAATACCAAATTTTTCTGCTTGTACTTTCTTGATCCAAATTTCCTCTGCTTCTTCGATTTCTTTTGCTGACAAAGGAGTTTGGATTCGATCTTCTTTCTTTAATTTCAGGTTGTTAATAAATCTTCTAATCCATGCCGTAATTCGAAATATCTTTGATATGGAGCTGAAGTCATTGATATCCAAGATTGGTTCTTCATTCTGGAATTCACTCGAATAATTGATTGATATATATTTAACTCTTCTTTCTTCATAAGTTGTCTCCTGAGATAACCTTTCATTCTTCGGCCAATTTTCTTCAGATAATGTCAGCCAATGTGGTCCATGCCAGAATCTTGAATTTTTCATCAATTCTTCTGCACTGCAACCCCTAGAAACTATATCTGCAGGATTTTTTTCTCCTTTCACAAATCTCCAGTTCTGTGTGTTTGTTAAATCTTGAATTTCATGAACCCGGTTGGAAACAAACTAATCCACTGTTTCGCATAGCCACGTATCCAACTAAGTGCTACAGTCGAATCTGAAAACAGTATGTAATTATTGGTTATCTTAAATACTTTCCTCAACGTATCTAGTAAACGAGCTCCTATTAAAGTTGCAAGCAACTCTCCATTCTTGGTAAACTCAATTTCTTTAGCCTTCGAAGAAACAAAGTTCACATGAAAATCTGAATTTCCTTTGTAGCGAATAAATGCAATAGCACCATAAGCTCTTTCACTAGCATCACAAAATATTACAATTTGATATTCATTAAATTCTTCATTAGTTTCATGTGTTTTAAAATGATACCTTGGAATGGATAGATCTACCAATGAGTGAACCTCCTTACACCCTTTTTTCCATTTATTTCTAAAATATTTTCCTAACTCTTCATCCCAATCAAATCCCCCTTCCCAAATTTCTTGAAGAATTTTTATTCTAATTGTGAATGCAGCTATGTATCCTATAGGATCAAATAATTTAGATGAGATTCGCAAAACACTTCGTTTAGTATTTTTAACATTTTTTAATGAATCAATAAGAGATGACAAGTCTAATTTAAATTCATCAGTTAAAGTGTTCCAAATTAATCCTAAAACTTTTATGGGTACTGCTTCGTTATGAGTTTGTTTTTCAAATTTACTTTCTTCCCAATTTTGACTCAACTCTCTTAAATTTGTTTTCCATTTCCTAAGATTCATATTTGCATCTTTTAAGATTAATTTAGCATGTTTAGACAACTCTAATGCTTCATTAACTGTATTTGTTCCAGTTATTAAATCATCTACACATAAGTATTCATTTAAAACCTTATGTGCTAAAGGATGCGATATTTCATAATTCTTTGTGGTGTTTTATGGTTGCTGCTAAGAGAAAAGGTGAAGATTTTACACCGAAAGTAACTGTTTTGTTTCTATAAATTTTTAAATTATTTGGAGGAAAATTATCTGACCAAAGAAATCTTTGACAATCCCTATCTTCTTCAGCTAAAACTATTTGAAGGAAAATCTTTTCCACATCAGAAACTAATCCTATTCTAAATTTTCTAAATTTTAAAAGTAAAATCAATAGATTTGGATTTAGATTAGGCCCTGCCTTTAAATTATCATTTAACGAGAAACAATTTTTCTCTTTTGACGAAGCGTCATATACTATTCTAAATTTGGTCGTTTCTTTATCATTTCTGATTATGGGATGATGCGGCATATAATAAATAAGATTTTGATTTAAATTTTCAGTATTTACTGATTCTATAATTCCATCTGTTAGCTGACTATCTAAAACTCTAGTATAATTTTCATACAAAGAATTATCTTTCCTAAATCGTGATGCTAAACCCTTTAATCTATTTTTTGCCAAATTAAAATTACTAGTCATATTTACTTCATCCTTAAAAGGCAATTTAACCTCGTATCTACCATTTTTAAATTTTATATTTTGTTCAAATTGTTTTAATGTCTCTTCCTCAGATGATTCCGTTTCTGTGTTGTAAGTTATACCTAAATTGTCAATTTCCCAAATTTTACGCCATTTGAGAATTAATATCTTCCATTGAATAACTTTCCGAATTGCAATTTGATTGGTGTTCACAAAAACACAAATTTTCTACAATAGAATCCATATTTTTTCTTAAATTATTATCCCCCGTTAATGTCCACCTAAATACTGTTTCAACACAAAATAGATTTTTATTTATCCTTTTAATACAATCAGTATGAAACTGCCAGTAAAGATCCGCTCGGATTAAAACGTGAATCTCTTTATTGCTTTGAGAAAGACATAAATCTGACTGAGCCATGTGGTTAGTTTCAATCAGCCTTTCTATAGTAAGATTGGGTGTTGGAAGAACTGCATTTATAATGGTATCTGAAACTAATAGTTCACACTCCGCGCTCTTCTCGGGTTGTTTTTTATTGCTAATCATGACCTTGACCACATCAAATATCTTTTCGCTAGGTTCTCTATTTCCGAATGTATAAACTAATAAATGTTCCTTTCGTGTTACTGGAAGATTAAGCCGTTCGGCTAAATTCTTACAAATAAATGACCTCATACTTCCTGAATCAAATAATAAATTAGCTTCAACCCATGTATTTTGGAATCGCAAATCAACTACGTATGTTTGTAGAAATACAGACTGCGACCCACCCTTCATTCGATCTAAATTCGAAATACTAGATACAACAGCTAAATTTTATGATTTATTTTGAGCTAATTCACTATTCATTTCGCTTTGCGTCTTTTGAAAACAAATCGATTCGTGATGAGATTTTTGCTTACATTTTTTACAGGGTTGAATTTTAGAATGACATTGAGAACTTAAAATGGGATCGCTTAAAGCATCTCCCTTCACTCTTTAATTTATTTACTTTTTCTGATACCGGAAATAATTCACAGCAGAAAGAATTATGTTCTGAATTACAAAATAAACAATTTGATTTAATATTTGTACTTAATGTTGTAGCGGTAGGAATACTACGATTAAATGGTTTTTTGAAACCTTCTTCTTGAGAATAATTATTAGGATAATAAATTTTGTTTCTTTTAGGTTCATGCAATAAATAAGAATTTTCGCGACATTCCACTTCTATTTTTAGAAAATTAACTAGCTCTGAGAAACATCAAATTGTGAATTAGATTTTCTTTTACGATTATATTCCAAACTAATATCTTCTGGAATTAATTTCAATAATATAGGACATAAAAGTTGGCCATAGGTACCAGATACTACATTTAAACTTTCAAGAGATTGTATATTTATTTCTAGTTCATCATATAAACGACGTAACGCCCTTATGTTTGAAGAACTTTTAACAGATTCTAAGTTAAGTAATTTATTCATATGGCTGTTAATTATGAGATCTTCGCGACCAAATCTCGATTTAAGTAAATTTATGCTCTTTTCGTAATTTTCCTTGGTTAATGCAAACCCTTTTATAGCATTTAATGCTACTCCTCCTAGAAAACCCTTTAAATAAACAAATTTTTGTACTTCTGTTAAACAACCGTTTTCATGTATGGCTGTTTGGAACTGACTCCAAAACTCAAGCCATGAAATTGAATCCCCAAAAAACTTATTTATATTAAGCTTAGGAAGTTTTACAAATTTAGATTCCGAAACAATTTTAGTTTCCTCACTGATAGAACTATCCAATGAGTTATCGGTATCATTTCTATTTAAAATCTTAGTACTTCCTTTTATAAATCTAGATACTTTCGATAACCATTTTATTATATTTTCGGAATATTCCTCACTTGATACAACTTCCTTTTCAATTTCTTCCGAATTTATGAGCGATTCAATTTTTTCATTTAATTCCTTCAAACTATTCTGTTTAACAAGTAATTGTTCTCTTTGCATTCACTTAGGTCTTCTATTTTAATTTCATAAGAAATATATTCATCTTTAATTATACATTCAATTTTCGTTATTAGTTTAGTCTCGTTAGAGATCTAATAATTTTCCTTTTACTTTTAACATCTTCTAGTTGCTTTTCCATTTTTATAAAAGATATATAATCGCCTACCTGATTTCTGTCGATTCGAGCAAGCTTTCTGCCCCACGTTGCGGCACCAAATATTATATTTCCTTAGTATATATATACTCCATGGTCAGGTAGTCTATTATAATTCTAATATCTTTCATTCTTAGTTCAATAATTCAGTTCATTTTGTTTATTTGCAGACGACACGTACACAACACAAAGAACATTACATGATTCTGACTCTACAAGCCAAAAACGCGTATACATCACTCACATGGACTTGTAGCGCCATCTATACATTTAATATTTAATCTACAACAGATGGTATCAGTAAAAGACGGAAGAAGCATCAAATGAACTATCTTTATTTATACCAAAAGCTGAAAACCCCCATAAAATAGCAAATAAAATTTTATCTGCCACAAAAGAAAAAGTGAAGACAATAATGGGGCTAAAGGAACAAAATGTAAACTGAACTTGATTTCGTTATCGAACGATAAGTTTGAAGAATAAGATTGAAGGCATGTCATGTAATATAAAAGAGCTGTTAAGTCTAAGAACACTCAAAAGCCAAAATTGCTCACTGCATTTGGATGAGAGTACAGACGTCTTTAAATATGTTAATTTGTTAGTATTTTTATTAGAAATGTGAATTTGAATACATGTAATATTTGAAAAATATTTGTTAGATGATTTGTTATTTTGGGAATCAATAACTTCGTGTTATACAGCTGTCTATTTTATAATTTGAATAATTTTGTAACTAAAAATGAAGTCGAGTGATTAAAATGTGTTGGAATTTGCAATGATGGGACTCATACAATTTCAGGAACAAGAACTGGATTAATTGTTAGTTTTAAAGGTGTAGCACTTCAGATAATTTGCAACCATCGCTGCATACACAGTGAATCATTAGCATCCAAAAATATTTCAACAAATTCGAAAAAAAAACATCGGATGAAGTTCTTACAATTGTCAATTCTATTAATACTCTGCCACTTAATTCCCGTGTTTTTATTTTTAGTTAAGTTTTCTTATGCGAGGAGAGAAGGGAAATCATTTGTTAAATTACAATAAAAATTTAAAAGCTTTTCACAACAAAGTTAAGCTATGTATAAATAAAATTTTTAATTTTAATGTATGAGATCATCTTTAGATAATTGTGGTTGTACGAATTTCAGGAGAATGTGAATCCATTTTGCATACACATTTGCAGTTTCTCTTTTCGATTTTTTTTATTATGACTCATGAAACCCCAAGGTTCTGTGGAACAAAATTTGAAGATCAATTTTCTAGCTAAATGATATAGAGAATGAAAAAAAAAAACAGTTTAATTTTTCTGAAGAAATGATTTTCAAAGGATTAATAGGTGAATTTAAAGCAATGAAAAATTAAATTTCACGTTTTAATCTGCTGTATTAAATGAACAAAAAATATGATACAATTTTACTTTAATGCGATAGAAAAGAGGTTGGCAACCTATTTCACGTGTGCCACATGTGGCACGCGGCCCAATTCTCAGTGACACTCTGGACTACTCAACAAATGTGTCAATTTTCAAGAGGATGGAAGTTGAAAAATTTGTTATGGATCTTAATTGACAAAAATCTCCAAAATTATAGACAATTACAAAATTTCGAAAAAATTGGAAAGATAACTCCAAAGATAAATTTACAGCTATTTTGTAAATTATTGAATGTCATTGCTGGAGAAATTTAATTGTTTTAAAAGAGAAAATTGCATGCACTCAGCTGTCCGCTTTTGTATTTAATTATCTAAGTAAAAAACTTTCCTCATAACAATAATATTTCGAGTCCACATAGAAAATCAACAAAGAATTGTCTGAATTTTCTTCTTATCGGACGAAAACCTGTAACATCAATTACGATGTACAAATATATGCACTGGAAAAATTTATTTGCAAAAAATCAGTGAAAGAGTTGAGAAACAAATATCTCACTAATGAAATAAATTTAAATAATATTTGATTCATTGCATTATCATTATTATATTATCTATGTTTGTATACATATAAAAATAATGAAAACAATAATAATTCGTTCGGTTTTAAATTTTTACTTCAATAAATGCTTGTGATGAATCCAAATCTACCATAGAGATATATACACTGCTGGCCACAGGAAATGTAACACCAAGAAAGACAAGAGATAGCACAACAAAATTTATTTTGTAGATAAAATATTGACCAAGTATCAAATGATTAAAGTTATAGACTTCTGTGAAGTGTGGTTACTGCCAAAATCAGTAGCTAGAGTAGCCGCCATTGTTGGAGATCACCTCTGCCACACGCCTCGGCATTGATTCAAAGAGACTTTGGCTGTGTTCTTGGGGTGCAGCAGACCAAGCAGTTTCCACACATTGCCAAAATTGATCTGGTGTGGCAGCTGTGGGTGTAATCTGGGTCAATCGTTGAGCAACCATGGACCACATGCTTTCTATCGGCGAAAGATCCGGAGAGTGAGCCGGCCAGGGAAGCAGTTCAATCTGGTGATTGACGAAGAACCTTTGGACAATGCGTGCCACGTGTGGTCGCGCATTATCCTGTTGAAATATGGCTGTGACCAAGCCCTGAAGGTAAGGAAGGACAACTGGCTCCAACACCTCGGAGATGTAGCACTGACTGTTTAAAGTACCGGCAATGCGTACTAGAGTAGTGCGAGAGTGATATCCAATACCGCCCCATACCATAATACCCGGTGCAGGACTAGTGTGGCGGTGCATATAACGCAGCTGTTCAGCATCCTCTCTCCACGGTGTCTCCAGACTCGAATCCGACCATCGTGGTGTTGCAGATAGATGCGTGACTCGTCAGTAAAGACAACTTCATTCCATTCTGCCGCCCACATCCTTCTTTCATCGCACCATTGGCGGCGGAGACGTCTGTGGTTCAGCGTCAAGCGTAGACCAAGCAATGGACTTCTTGCGGGCAGACCACTCTGCTGTAAACGGCGTCGAATGGTACGCGCAGACACTGAATGATGTGTTACAGACTCAATGTGCTGCGTTATGGTTCGTGATGTGACTGAGCGATCCGTCACTTCCATGTGCACTATTTGCCTGTCCTCACGTGAAATGGTGCACTGAGGTGGTTGCGATCGACCACGTCGGTCCGTCTTGCCCTCCTGCATCCTACGGTCACATATCCGCATTACAGTTGTTTGGTTTCGTCCAACACAACTACCTATTTCCCTGAAAGATAATCCACAATCTCGGTCGGCCACTATCCTTCCTCTGTCGAACTCGGATACTTGATCAAAAGCTGATCGCTGTTTTCTACGAGACATAACTGATCGTTTTTTGAAAAATACATAAGAAAAACACAATTGCCGAACTTGAAATCGTCGAAATCTCCAAGACTTAAATAGCGCTTTGAGGTGGCTCCACAGGTGTGAATGATGTGTGTCTGCTCTGAAATTCTAAGCATTTGCATTTCTCACCTCCGCTAATGCATGCTGCAAATTTCATGCTATTTGCGTGCTTCCTTCAGGGTGTTGCATTTACGGTGGCCAGCAGTGTGTATATATATATAACGTTATTAGTATATATACGAGGGCTGTTCAAAAAGTATCGAGACTGAATTTATTATGCAAAAACATACATACATAAACAAGTTTTGAGTCAATCTCCTTCGAAATATGCTCCATTGGCAGTAACACACTTGGCCCAACGATGTTTCCAGTCCTCGAAACATTTCTGGAACTCAGACTTTGGGATGGCCTGAAGCTGCTGTGTCGAATTCTGTTTTATGGTTTCAATGTCCTGAAACCGGTGTCCTTTTAAGGTGTTCTTGATCTTGGGAAAGAGGAAAAAATCAGGAGATGTTGCCAGTCGTTGGAATTACTTATCCTCAGTGAGGAGACGCGGCACAAACTTTGCAGACACTCGGCGCATGTTCAAGTCCTTTCTCAAAATTTCATCACATGATCCTACGGAAATGTGACACTCCTGTGCAATTTCTCGGACTGTTAAACGACTATCAGAGTGCACCACAGCCTTCACTTGTGCAATCTTGTCCTCAATGCGAGAGGTGGATGGGCGTCTAGAACGGGGATCACTGTTCACTGATTGACGACCCTCCTTGAATCGTCGGAACCACTCGAAAACCCGAGCACAACTCATCTCCAAATGCTGTTTTCATCATCTCGTAGGTTTCGGTACCCGTTTTACCGAGATTAAAGCAAAACTTGATACAGATTCGCTGATCAGTGTTTTCACACTTTTTCTTTTTTCGACGAACGCACGCAAACACTCCACGTGAAAGAAGTCAGTGTGACTGAACGGCGCGCTGTACAGACCTGCCGAATTTTGTGAGACAAGGTGAAATATGCACGCGCATGATGCACACAATCTCCGCTAGGGGTTTTCTGGAATAAATAGAATAAATTCAGTATCGATACTTTCTGAACAGCCTTCGTATATATATATAGGAATTGCTATTAATTAAATCTCTTAAATAAATATCTGGTATATAACATAGGGCCATCAATCACTCATTTTACTAGGTATTTTATGATGTTGTAAGAATATATATAGTTGTTTTTTGTTATTGAGATATCTGGGCCCAAACATTAAGCTTTTGTTGCTAACTTATGCCACCTGATCGACAGTAACATCAAATCAAGGCCCATGAAATTCATCGCGGCAAGGGGTTAGATTTTTACGCATGTCGTCAGCCATAGCTTTGAGCACCATACAGGTGACCAGTATGATTTCTCTCACTTAAACAGCGAATTTCCTGTGCAGCGCCCATCAACTTCCTGCAAACTAGAAATGCAGCAAGGAGCAAGAATGGATGATATTTCACACACATAAATAATTTTAAAGGTTAGATCAGAACTTGTGACATAAAAGAGATCTGAACACGAAATACCTCAAACAGGCACGCACTAGTTCTTTTGTAACTGCAGGTGTTGTTTCAGTTCCCAACCATGGTATACAGAGATCAGTAGCTGATATTATAATATCAGCTATTACCCAATCGACAAAGAATACTGAGTCGTGTGGTTTTTGGGGAGGCTTAGCCAAATATGGTATCTCAAATGTTCAGACAATGACCATTGTTATAACTGTCCATGAGTATTTTACTCAAGCGTTTAACTACCATTTGGATTAACAAAATAGAAATATCAATTTGTAATGTAGATTGCAGGGAGTACTTTTAATAGTTTTTAAAATTAAAATATGAGAGAGAGAGAGAGAGAGAGAGAGAAATTGGTTAAAATATGAATGAAATGTAAATAAACCAGGTGTAAATATCATTATTGTATTCATTTAGCAAAGCAACCTGCCCAACCAGAGCCATCGTATAAAGGTCCGTGATCAATTCCGAACCTATGTTGTTTGGGTATGTCTTTTGAGCAAATTGTTTAAATATGAATTAAACCATCTGGGGTTTCAATAAGTGAATAACTTCTCGGGTGGAGAGACAATTACTTAATTTTTAACTGATGTCATAGGTATAATAATAATAATAATAATAATAATAATAATAATAAAAAGTTCTTAATTTTGTGTTAGGCTGTCTTCGGTTAATGTTAAACAATATGACCCGAATTTGGTATCTTCTTTCAGATATAAAAGAAATGAAAATTTAATATTATATTCTGGCCTCACTATCCTTTAGAGAGCAGCATATTTTATCATACTTCATATTTTTAACCAAATTCGTCCATTTTTCTGGTATAAAATGTGTTTCACCTTTTTTTACCCTGTACCATAATGTTAAATGAGCTATCCCTTTACGTGTTAAAATGAAAAAAAAAAGTATTCATGGTATAAATTTCAAAATTTTAGAAACACTATATAATAAACAGATGAAGGAATTGTAATGTTGTAAATTTTCGTGAAAGTTGAGACATTTTTCTGTCTGAAAATGTGCTTTGCGTTTAGTTCAGTCTCTCTTACTTTTGCCGAAGACAGCCTTGATAATTTGTGGAAGCAACCTATTTTTAAAATAAAGATAAAATTTGAATGCTCAAATAAATTGAAATAAAATAAAATTCAATTTTTTTTGACCAGTGACGTTATTCAGATGATTATAAAAAAGGTACAACAAATTCTTCAAATAATTGAATAACATATTTGTGAAAAAAGAATCGAATGTATTATATTTTAAATTTGTCATAACAGAAAACAAATTGAAAAATATATTGACTTATATTATTACACGATTTTTATTTTTGAGCCTAGAGAGAGAAAAAGTGCTCTAAAAGCGTATACAAACGTTCATTTTATCTTGTTTCTATATGCTAATAAAGAGATTTTACAGTTTTTAAAGAACTTGGAATTTTCAAAATTATGACAACAATACATCTCTTTTGCACATATATCGTTTCATCTTATAATATATTCTTTTATATTTTGAAAAAATTCTTCGACGTTTTTTTATCTAGCGATTCGGACACAATATTACTTTATTAGAGATTCTTATATAGATTGCATATCTCCAGGTGTTTGCCTACGTATTTGTTATCAAAGGTTCAGGAAAGAAAGACATTTTTATATAAATCTATGTATAGATAGGTAGCAAGAGACAGAAAGGAATACATGAAGGTATATCAGATTTCTCGAAAGAAATAAAAAACTGAGAATATATTTTTGACATTTCTTTTTAATAATTCCATTATAGCGTTAAATATGTAAAAAAAAGTGTATATATATTGGGTACTAACGTCTCTTGGTAGACCAATCTCTTCAAATCAAAAGTCTTCGCCAAATGTTGTGATATGCAGCCAATAGAGGAAAACCATTCCTGCGCATGTTCAAAAAACTATGGTAGCATTTGGCGATGCATTTAGAATTGATTACGTCTTTTGATTTGAAGAAATCGATCGTCGGTATAATACGTTAGTACCAAATATTATTAACAGGGATATCAATTGTAATGAATTATTACAATTATAATTGTACTCACACATTCTAAGGAAATGTATTTTATTGTATTAATAGTTATATAAATTTTTAATTATTACAATGAATGGTGATTATGTGTATCAAGAATAATATCCAAAACTTGGTGTGAGACCAGAATTTTGCCATCAAGTCACTGAGTTATATTTATAATTCAGCTATCTTGGTTTACCTAACTATTAACATACTTATCTTATTTCAATTTAACTATATACCTTATTTCAATTTAATGAAGTTTCACATCTCTCATCTAGATTCTTTTGAAAATATATTGTAAGAGCCATTACATATTAAAAATATATTTTCAACCGTCATTAATGCCATAATTAGAGAAAACTTTGAGAATGTGTTACATAAATGATAGGGAAAAACAAAACATTCCAGGCGAAAACAGTTTATTGCTATAGTTTTGATGTAATGTGTCTTGATGTGAAAAACGTTGAGCATTGTCTTCCAAACACATACAAATTTTCGAAAAACAAATGTATCCGTTTTAGAACAAACAAACACCCCCCCCCCCCAAAACCCCTGATGTTACGAAACGAGCGAGCTGAATGCGAAGTTGTGTAGCTGTTCTGTAGACAATAGTTCAGACTAAAAAATTATATATGTAAATAAACATTAGATGTCTCAGAAAACTTCTGCAGTCAATATATGAGAACCTCTCACTAAATTAATAACGAATGGGAGGCGTGATTCGTACGGCAGCAAAGAAGCTAAGAGGTAGGCAGGCAAAGATTTATTATTCTCCATTTTAAAGATTTATTGTATGAAGATTTGAATGTCTATTTTGAAAATTGGATGCATGAATGATTGGAGTGATCAATTTTAACAATTGGATGCATGAATGATTGGAATGATCAATTTTAACAATTGGATGCATTGAATACTACATATATATATATATATACATACATAGTTAAGAAACTTTAAAGCAGTGATTCCCAAAGTGGTCTATATAGACCCCCAGGGGTCTATGATGACCTGCAAGGGGTCTACGCCAGCGAAAAAATAATTTGGGGGTCCACGAGGTGTAAAAAGGGGTCTATAATAGTGGCTCTCATTAAACCAGAGATCTTGACTTCAATCTTTAAAATAAAATTGATCTAGTGGAAGGCCAATTAATATTTAGTTACCAATTTAACGTTTAGTTACTAAACTTAGTGAGGTTAATTTGTGGTTACTAGGTGACAGCATAAATTTTATGAAGGCACAAGGACCATTTCAGCATTAATTTCCAGAATTAAATTAAAGAAGTGTAATATTGGACGTCACGAATTTTCTCAATTTGTCACAGACAATCTGTCAGAATATTTAAATAACATTTATGTACTCAGATTTTAAAACTAGGTTTGAGATTGCTTTTTTATAGTAATACCAAAGAGTAGACAATGAATTCATATAGTCAAATTGAGAAAAAAATGTCATATTACAATAGGAACTGATCAGAATAGGGGCCCTAACGATCTTAAAATACAGCTTAGAAATGGATGTCAGCAATTTTGGGTTTTAAAAGACATTCCTGTAATTTGTCGCGAATTATGGAATATAATGAGAAAGTTTTTAATTGCTTTTCCTAGTGAGAGGGAGTTTCAGTGAGTTTCCAATCTCAAAAACATAAAAAGAAGGAGGGGGCTTGTGACTGGACACTTACTAACAAAGGAGATTTAGTGTTAAACCTGACTAGATTGATATATATATATATATTAAATATTGAAAATTTGTTATTGAAGCATCAGATTTATCAATCTCATTAAAAACGTTTATTGTTCTGTTATTTTATGTAACAGCTGTATATTATATTAATAAAATATTTATTTTTATTTAATTCATTAACACGCTATATTTCACAAGAGTTAAAATTTTAATTCTTTTAAAGTAAGTAGCAGTACCAGCTGCCAAAAAGACATTTAAATTGATAAATTTACAAAAATTCAAAATTAGGTAAGCTACCTGAAACCGAAAAACATGGCAAGGGGTCTATGAGACAAAAAAGTTTGGGAACCTCTGCTTTTTAAAGTAATAGGATAGTAGAAATGTGTGTCTGTGGGAAATAAACGCGAAACAAAATGCACAACACAACTTCGCATACAACTTGATCACCTCGTTACTGATGTATTGTGCTGCCATCTATATATTATAGCTAGAACAAGTTGTAAATTTCTCATGGCTAAAATTTAAAATAACTGTAATGAACAATTGGAAATTCTACACAGAAAAAAATATAAAAGCAATAGACATCTCACAATGCAAGCTTAACTTACTTTGAGGTCACTAAATTAATATTAACATATGATTTTCAATAAACAAAAAAGACAGAAGAGTATTTATAATTTAGTATGTAATTTTGGACACGAATTTGTTTCTATATTCAAAAGTTATTAAAGGATTAATTAACCATATTGTAAATTTAAATTAATATTTACAATTATATACTCTGGAATAAGAAGTATCTTTTACCTCAAGAAGCAAATTATTTCACTTATAAATGATTTTCAATTTATATATTACGGCAAAAGGTTTTTTTTTTACAAATTATCCTTAAAATTTGGATTTACAGTTTCGCAAAATTAGATTAATTCTCCCAAAATCTAAGAAGAGTATTGAAATAGAGTATCTTATTTATCATTCTTACTGTAATTTATATGAAAACACATATAAGAATTACAATTTACAACCCAATTCGTTCGTAGAAAACCGGCTCTTTTATATATATGAATCCGACCTTGGACGAAAATTCTATGATTAATCATATACCTTTTTATATTAGTTTGTGTATGCTTTAAACATTCATATAACCATCTATTACGTTAGTTTTAATTTTCACTAGCCTTGTAAAGTGTTCTGATCGAGCAAGGAAGTGAATGTATAGTTTATTTTATTTACAGTAGATGTCGCTTTAAGAACACACTTTACTTTTTTATTGAATGCTGAAACTTATTACTGAAAGGGCGTTTAAATTGTTAGACATCCCTAAATAATAAATTAATATTTTGGCTGATGAAGTGAATCTATCATCATGAAACGTAAGATTAGAAAATATTTTAAGGAGAATTTGTCATTCAGATTCACTAATATAGTCAATAGATTTGGATCGACATGCCTGTATTCCATATCGCGAAAGCCACCTGATCGACAGTAACATCAGATCAAGGTCCACGAAATTCATAGCGGCTAAGGGTTAGAATTTTAAGTCTGTCGTTAGCCTAAGCTTCGAGTCCCCATGAAGGTGACAGTACGATTTTGCTCGGTACAACACGATAGATGGCGACACCATTCGGACCCACTGTTTTAACGAGCACGTACTCCGTGTGTACTCGAGGGTATTTGGTGGCATCGGGCATTGAAACAAGGTCTTCCGGTCTGGAGTCCGATGCTCTAACCACTAGGCTACCCACGGCCCAAAAGAAATGAAAGTATGAAACCAGCCACACAAACTTTGATGTCAATTGCAAACCAAACACAGTGAACACATTATTAAGTCTATCGATTTAAGAAAAAACGAAAGCTTGCTTCACGTCAAAACCTGATGAAAAAGACCGTAACTGATGGTATCAGTAAAAGACAGAAGAAGCATCAAATGAATTATCTTTATTTATACCAAAAGCTGAAAAATCCCATATTATAAAAAAGAAAATAATTCTATCAGCCACAAAGTAAAAAGGAAGGCAATATGTTGGGGCTAAAGCAACAAAATGTAAGCTGAACTTGATTTCGTTATCGAACGATATGTTGAAGAATAGGATTGAAGGCATGTCATGTAATATAAAAGAGATGTTAAGTCTCAGAATACTCAAAAGTCAATATTGCTCACTGCATTTGGATGAGAGTACCGACGCCTTTAAGTATGTTAATTTGTTAGTATTTTTATTAGATATGTGAATTTGAATACATGCAATATTTGAAAAATATTTGTTAGATGATTTGTTATTTTGGGATTCAATAACTTCGTGTTCGAGCTGTCTATTTTATAATTTGAATAATTTTGTAACCAAAAATGAAGTCGAGTGATTAAAATGTATTGGAATTCGCAATGATGGGACTCATGCAATTTCAGGAACAAGAACTGGATTAATTGCTAGTTTTAAAGGTAACCTCAGATAATTTGTAACCATCGCTGTTATACACAGAGAATCATTAGCATCCAAAAATATTTCAACATATTCGAAAAAAAAAAAACATTGGATGAAGCTCTTACAATTGTCAATTCTATTAATACTCTTCCACTTAATTCCCGTGTTTTTATTGTAACTTATGCGAGGAGAAAGGGAAATCAATATAGTACTCGTCTGTTACTATATACAAAAGTGCATCAGCTGTCACGTTGTAAAATATTCAGTTGCCTTTTTGAGTTTTATGATGAAACGCTGCACTATATTTTTAAGGGACACACATAACTTAAACTGAATGAATGTTTTTTCCATTTTCCCTGGTTAGTTAAGATCACTCTTTTGACTGATAATTTTACTTATTTGAATGAACTGAATCTGAGTCAATACGCAAGCTGTAGCTGAAAATATGTTTAAAGTTGAAGATAAAATAGAAGCTTTATAAAGAAAATTGATTTGTGGTCGTAAAGCATTCATAACTGCGTGCATGAATCATTTTCCAACACTCAATAATTTTATAGATATTTCCAATAAAGAATTCCCATGAAACAAGGCAGATTTTTGCTGAACATTTATTGGCTCTAAGAAGTAGCTTTATGAATTATTTTCCCAGTCCTGATTCTGACAACAAGATTAGAGATCCAATCAATATGGAAGTTGCCAAATGCTAATCATTTATCTATATTTAAACAAGATATTCTCGAAGAATTATCATACAATACGTCTTTGAAACTCCAATCCATCGAAGTTGAACTCGCAAAACTTTCGGTTACTTCTCTGATATGATTATCTTACACTTTCAAATAAAGCATTCTAACATTTAATTCCGTTCTGCGCAACATATTTATTTTAAGGTGTTTTTGGTACTGTTACATATGAAATTAAGGTACAGAAACAAACCCAATGTAGAGAAGCAGACCTCAAAATACACAAAATATTCCAACATAAATCCCGACATTGTGGTTCTGGATCTAAGAAAACATCTGCACCCATCTCACTTAGTAAAGGGTTTTTACATAAAACATTATAATATTTACTATTACTTGTCTTAGAAACGTTTGTATGAGTTTATAATGTATGTTAGGATTTATAACTTTCAAAAAATTTTTTTACTACTATTTTTATTTATTTTATGTTTTGTTCTTCTATATCCTAATAAAATGTCATCTCTATAAATGCCACAAGATCATTAACTATAATAATCAGCAATACATTTTTACCAATGTTTATTATACCGTAGTGCCAATGATATTGGGCCAGGAATTAAGTCTCAAGAATGACGTAAAATACCTTTTGTTGGGACGCGGTTTGCAATAAAGAAGAAAGGTGTAGTTCAAAAATGGGGATTTCGGCAGTGGCGTAACGAAGAATATTAGGGTCCCCTTCAAAGTCAGGTTTTGGACCCCAGCCGGACCTTACAAAGGATAGCAAAACTATAACATAAAACTATAACAAAACTAAAATATAACATAACATAAAACTATAACAAAACTATAATATTACATAACATAAAACTATAACATAACCCCTAGAATCCTGCACCCCCCCCCCCCCCGCAACGTGGGTGTTGCTGGGATGTATGTTACGCCCCTGAATTTCAGACTACATAAGCCAACGAATCCCCGATACAGATGAATCTGTATATGAATACCATGCAGAGCTGGTTTCTTACTGACCAGACTTCTTATTTCTTGACACCGACAAGAAACCGAAAGCTACACACAATTTAAATTTTATTTTGCTGTTATATTTAATATAATTTATTTGGTTTTATCTTCAATGGTTCTAACACATTTACATTACAACATTTTAATGAATTTTACTTTTTGAATATATCTGACACTCTAATACAGAGGTTCGCAAACTTTTTTGTCTCATAGACCCCTTGCCATGTTTTTCGGTTTGGGGTAGACCCCTACTTACTTAATATTGTCACGAAGATTCTTGGAGTAGAACAGGTAGCAATAAAACGGTTGAATAGAGCAATCAGAATTTATTGAATGCAAGCGTGATCTATTTGATCGTACACCAGACGAACTAACCCCCAGCTCGAGGGAAGCAGCTTATATATGATACAGTGGTGACATCTAGAATATTCTAGAAGTATTTAAATTAACATAAATTTGCATATGCTGCAACTCTCTGGAAAATTCCAGAGAGTCAATTTAAATCAAATTAAAAAAACTGGCGAGTAGCAGTCGGTAGGTTTTGAACCCGAGACCAGGAGTTCCACAGGCTCTACCTCTAGACCACTCGTTCGTTGAACTGCTTACGAAATATGGCAATATTGAATTTCTGCAAATTTATCAACTTAAATGTCTTTTTGACAGCTGGTATAGAATTACTTACTTTAAAAGAATTATATTTCTAACTGTGGTGAAGTATAGTGTTTAAAACTTAAGAAGTATATGTTAATTAATTAAATTAAAATTTACTGCATAAAATAACTGTTCTATACGTAACTGATCAACAAACAAATGCTTTCAATGGGAGCGATGAATCTAGTGCTTCAGTAACTACTTTTCAACATCTAGTATCAATCTCGTCAGGTTGAACCCTAAATCTCCTCTGTTTAGTAGTGTGTTCAGGGTCCCCCCCCCACTCCTTCTTTTTTTTGTTTGGAAATTGCCAATTGCACTGAAACGCTTTCTCACTGAGAAAAGCAATAAAAACTTTCTCACAATATTCCAATATTCAGGCCAAATAACAGGTAGGTCTTTTAAAAGCCAAAATTGCTGACATCAGTTTCTAAACTTTATTTTAAGACCTCCATTAGTGCCTATTCCGATCAGTTCCTATTGTAAAATGCCCTTTTTTCAACGGGACCATATGAATTCATTGCCTGCTGTTGTATTACAATATAATCAAAGCATTCTCAAACCTAGTTTGAATAAAAGGAATCTAAATGTTGAACGTAGGTTAAAACGCTCTGAAGGATTGCTATGAAGAATTGAGAAAATTCGCGACCTTCAATATTATACTTCTTTAGCTTTATTCTGGAAAGAAACACTGAAATGTGGTCCTCGTTTTAATAAAATTTATGCTGTTACCTTGAAACTGCAAATTAATATTATATAAATTTAGTAAATAAATCTGTTAAATATAGATACAATCTGGTTTCTGCTTGATTAAATTTTCTTTTAAAATTAAAGTCACGATCTGCTGTAATGAGAGCCGCTATCGTGTAGACCCCATTTACACCTAGTGGACCTCCAAATTATTTTTTCGCTGACATGGACCCCTTACAGGTTGTCATAGACCCCTGGGTGTCCATATAGACCACTTTGGGAATCACTGCTGTATTACATTGTTTTCATGTCTTGAATCTGTTTAAACATTTTTTTACTATATTTTAAGCCTAGGCTGAAAATCAAACTTCATTGGGTTACGTTATCATTCAACGCTCCATTTTTATGAGCGGGATCTTCAGATATTGTGCGGTGAGCGAAAAGATTTAATGATTTAGGAACATTGCCAGTTTAAGTTGGATAAGTTTAGATTTTAATTTTACAAGAGCAAATTAATGAAAAGGACGAAGAACAATGAATGACTTATACAATGACGAATACATAAACGAGTAATATGTAAAAACATTTTTTTAAAGTCAATTTCTACTTAGGTCAACAAAGAAAATTTTTATTTTAGTTACTTTTTAATAAATAATTAAAATTAATATAAATATGTGTATACATATGATAGAATCACAATATTAAGTGGCAAAACACCTTTTAAATCCTCATTAAAAACTTTTAAACTTTATTAAATTTAATAAAATTTGAATATAATAGGTAAAAATTTATCTCAAAACCAGTGTAAAAGGAATGGTGACGTGTAACTAGCATATGATTATTCAAGTTAAATCCATCACAAATTTAACAAAAACTGATTTATCCAATGGGGCTGCCATCTGCAGGAATAATATCGACTGAAATATATCTCTCGAACTATATAATGAATTAATATTTGAAAAATGTGTATTAACATCAAGTGTCATCCAATACAAGTTTTAAAAAATGTGTTTGATGTAGAGTGGATGAATAAAAAGTATTTTATTAACGACTGAAAAATTGAACAATATATATAAATGAATAGATATATATATATAGGGAGAGTGTGAACAATAGTAGGAATTAAAAAATACCAATACGTTTATGGTCATGCAATTTATTTTTGATATAAAACATTACAATACTACATGAAATGCACGCACATTATATGTATAGCTTGATGACATAAAATGCAAAGGAGTGAACTTTTAATTGACGCATGCTGAATATTTTCTAAAATTTACAAAAAAAATTATAATATTTTTTTTTTACAAGAAAAGAAATTAAGGCACAGCATCCACTGTTTTATAATTTTTAGAATATAAGTATCTCATTTCCCCCAATCTAGGAGATTAAGAGTTAATTTGAACTATTTTAAAAAAAATACTTAGAAAATGAGTATGGGTTTTGGTAGAAATTGACCAAAATTTAATCTGTTAACACATTGCACATTACAATATTTCGAAGGGTTTTTAATTCGTGAAATACTTCCTTTTTACTCTTTTTACTTGGTAAACTATTAGATTTGGCAATTATTTTCCACAGATCAGTAATAAGTGTTTGAAAATATCATTCAAAAGAAAAGCTCTTTTTTCCAACTTGAAATAAAACAGTGATGATGAACTTACATAAATAATCAATAGTATTATTAGAGATAAACGTAATTTATTACGTAGATATTTTGTGTTAAATTATAATGCACAAATTTATGTTTTAAGGAGAGACATTTATGCAGTTATGAAACAAATCAGAGTGGAATGTTCATTCAAAAAACACTGTCTACTGTATACTGAAACTGAATGAAGTTGTCTCATCAGTTGATAAAGAGAAACTTATCTTTTCAATCAATTCACACTGTTCACCACTTGAAACTAAGTCGAAAATCGCTTGATGAATTCTCGAAAGAAAAGTCACCAAAGAACTTTTAAATGACTTTTTAACACGTAAGTTAACATGTAATATAACTGAAAGGAAGTATATATATATATTGTCTACTAAGTATTGATACTAAACACATGGTTAGTGACAATTAGTTAAAATAGGAAGAAATCAAATTGTTAAAAGTTTTTTAAGTGATTGTGGTAATGCTTATAAAAAATTAAAACGAAGTCGATAAACGCTTGATGAATTCTGAAAAAAAAAATGATTCTCGAAGAACTTTGGAATCATATTTTAACACATGCGCATTCTAGAAGGATTACTAAACATCTTTTCCTTCGAGTAATACTTGTGAACTAGAAACGTAGGCTTAAATATAATGCCATTCAGCACCATTGAAGACACAATAACATTCAATCAAGAAACAAATTGAATGAAATATAATACATTTGCACACAAAAACCCTCAAATGTTAAATATATGCTGACAGTGATAATAATAATATTATTAATTCCCAGATTTTTTATTTGAAATTAAAGGGTTAGCCTATCTCTCTAGGTCCTGAAAAAATATCTTTTTTTTCATAGAAATTTTTTCGCCCCTTTATGCTTGAAAGTTGGGGACAAAATGATAATCTCACTTGTAGAACTGCAGCCTTCACGATAACATAAATTGTCGTTTTTTGACGCAAATGATTTTCTTTTGAAAAAGGGTGAATTCACCAGTTGAAAATAGCGGTCACGTTTACTGTTTCGAAACGCCATACTTGAGTTTTTTTATTCGGATCACATGGATTCATGAATATTTGCTTTTGCTGCAAATCACAATCCAGGCAGGTGCCTGTCAGTAAATGAACCAAGTGATGATTTTCCTGAAATGAAAGAAGAAAAAGTTATATTGTATAAAAAAATTATGTTCTTTAGGGTAAAGTGATTGATATTCATTGAATTTATCTCTAAAAATTCAACAAAAACAGGGCTATGTAAATTACATTAACTCATGAAAAAAAATTACTCAATTTAATCACAATTTAAGGATGTCGAGAAAGGTACAAAAAGCACAAATGATAAATTAGCAAATGCAGTTCAGTTAAATTCTAAACAGAGTTTTGGAAAGAATTTATTACGACACATCGGAATGATTTATTCAACTACTCTATCTTAAGTTTAGCGAGTTTAAGAAATACTTTATTGTACAGTAATACCTCGACTTACGAGAATTTGGAATTACGCGATCTTCAAAACTCGTCTCGATTCGTCCTCTTGTTTAAAATTTTATTTTAATCACTGAAACTCAGGCGGAACTAGTGCCAGAGCCTGATGAAATTGGTAATTTGATTGAACAAGTTGTCGATTTTGCTAGGCAAATAATTTTAGAAGTGGATTGTGACGACGTTCAGTAACTGCTGGATTCCCCCAATCAGGAGCTGACAATGGATGAGCTCATAGAAATGCATGAGCAAAAGCAAGACATTGAAGAATTTGAGTCTTTAGACACAGTTCAATCATGATGGTTGGGAATTCAACAGAAAGCCTCAGTTTAATTGAAAAATGGTCACAAATTTTAGAAAATGCATACTCCAACAAAGAGTATACTTTTTCAACCAAACAAGGAGAGTAAAAAATTATTAGCATGCTACGAGGATATTTTGCGGGAGAAAAAAAATCTTTGAACCGGCAGACTACTTGTTAGACTTTATGTGAAACCTTCTGCATCAAAATAACTTCGGTTTGCGATTTTGTATGTGTGTAAACTAAGATTTTATTAAACATTATTTTCTAAATTATTATATTTTCTTTATTGTTTCTTTCTTTTAATATTTATATTCTTTCATCTCTGGCCCCAAGCAAAAACAATTTATATGTATTTATATGGGAAATTATACCCCGATTTACGCGAATTCGACTTATACGGTTAACCCTCAGTCCCATCTATCGCGTAAGTTCAGGGTATTATTGTACTTTTAACTTATCACTTAGCTTTTGGTGCGATTTTACTACTTTATTCTATTGCTTTACTCATTACCATTTTAGGGAGTTTTATTACTTTTTTGTTACTTTGGTTGTTTATTGCAAAACTGTTTACTCAGTTAACTTTGTGTGGAATCCATTGAGATTACATTACCTTACATTTTTCTAAGATTTAATTATTTAGTATAATTTGTCGGTTATAGGTTTCAAATTTCTTTCAAACTGATCTGGTGATATATATATATATATATAGCTGATAATATTATTCTCACCATTACTTAGCTTTGAGTTTCTTTAATAGCGACATGATATGCATTTCCAGCGAATGAAATTTTAAAGTGTTAAGTTGACTCGTTAATCACAAACGCAAGATTGTGATTACGATTCTAGATTTATAAGGATTTCTTTTTTCAGACATTAAAGTTTGGCTTCGTGTTTTTGTTGCATGTCATTTTGTGAGATGAAACGAAACTTATTGACAAAATGTTACTGGAGATGACGAGGAATCAAGTCTGAAATAGTATGCGGGCCTGAAAAAAAGGGAAGTTTGAGATGTCTGTGAAAGATATTTCTTGGGGAAATAGTCCATGTTCGTGCAATATGGTAGAAAAAACCAGGGATACTCAATAAGGGCAATTGTCATTGAATTGCAATTACACGTTTTAGTTCTAAACAGCTGAGGCGAATATATACCAAAAATAGAACTCTCGGAAATGGGATTATCATTAGCTGACGCTGCAAGATGTCTTAATATGTCTTGGTCTACAAAGAATTTGGGAATATGAAATTTCACTATTTAAAGATCTGTTCCACCCTAAGGTAAAACAAGCATTATATGTCCATTTCTTACTTCCTATTTAAAGTCAAAAGAAAACTGGAAGCCAATGACTCATTATGGAAATAAATTAAATCATTCAGGTTTGTTTTCTGCTGGAAAAACCATATTTTGGCCACTAAAAATTTCATATTATATTGATAAACTGAAACTAAACCCTTCTAAAAAATTATGGAACTTTTTCTTACCATGTCATATTTCCATAGCTGATTGCCTTGCATGCCGTGACAATTCCATAAAACCACGGGAGCTTGCTTTTCTGAGCTCGACACATCGAAGCAAATATTTCTCTTTGTAGGACGGATATCTTTATGCCAAGAAAGCACAAATTGCTAGAAATAAATACAAAGTTATACACTTTGAGTTTATTTACAAAAAGTAAATGCTATATACAAAATATATTTTTAATATAAATATAGTTAACATTAAATATATTAATACAAAAATATATTTTTTCAGATTTTTCAAAAACAACTGAAATTGAAAATGGATAAGCGTAACGATGAAAAGACATTTTTCTTAATTTTTCAAATAAATTCACTCTACGTCTTTCTGTCATATTAAATGCAAATTAAAAAAAAAACTAAAAAGAGATAGTTACCACAAATCCTACTCTGTGAAGTTTTAGTATTGCTCTTGTTTCTGAAGGTTTACAACTACTTTTTAAAGCGATTTCTAGCAATAGCACAAAGACAACGCTTGGATTATGGACTATGATGGAGAGTAGTTGGAAGATTGCAGGTAGGGCGATCCCAAGTGGAGGTAGGGCAATCCCAAGTGGAGGTAGGGCAATCCCAAGTGGAGGTAGGGCAATCCCAAGTGGAGGTAGGGCAATGGTTCAATGTGACCGAAAATGTGGTTTCCAGATTATGGAACCAGTTTCAGAAGACTGCAACGATATTCAGACCACTGACAGGGCACCCAAGAGCCACTAGATGCCAAAATGTAAATGCTATACTTGGCTAACTGCAAGGCTCAATAGGGCTACGGTAGCTATTAAATTCCCAAATGAGTTACACATTACTTCTTGTACCTCACTTTCGGGAAATTCTGCTTACCGAAGGTTTAATGAGGCAGAAATTTATACCCGGAGACCATAGTTTGAATCTTACTCACTGCTATCAGAGGACATTTATCCCACTATCAGAAGGGATCATACTCTTTATTGAATCCCTCTTCACAAATCTCATCTTGCTTCATCATTTTTTGACAGTCATGCTTTCGTGAGCATAAATCTTAATCTAGAACGAGTACCATTAAATTTTACGAACACTTTTTTTCCTAATAATTTTGAGTATTTTCAACCTAAATTTTCCCTTGAATTGGCTCAATAGTTTTGAAAAATCCGTGAAAAACCATTTGTTTCTTAACTTTTGCACACCAGTATAAGTAAAACATATTTTTAGTTCGAATTCATTTCCAAAGGATGTAAAAATATTTATCTGAAGTATTTTTTAGTACCAACTTTCAAAGAGTTGGATGGTTTTGCTTAAAGTGGCGCTTGCATTCCTAATGTGATATTCTGATGTCTATTAGCTGTATGAAAATGGAAGAGCACAATTAAGCAAAATAAAATCTGTCCCTAAGGTACACGTTCTGACAGCGGGTGAGAATTTTCTATAAAAATCCTGCTTTTCTTTTTAATCTCAAAACATTGGTAGGAGTGAGAAAATACACTCATTGACAAAAAAAATTAGCGCACCAAGAAGGAGTCGTCAAAATGAAACGAAATTTCATATACGCAATGACTACTTTGATATATGTAAATGATTCGAAAATCAAAGAAAAAGGATCATTTATTTCAGAGAAAAAGGCAAAAGAAAGGAGGATTTTATACCCTGTTGAACCCCCTCTAGCGCGAATGCACGATGCGATACGATCGGGCATTGAGGCATACAAGTTCTGTATGATGTCTTGAGACATTTCGTTCCATATTTGCTGTAACATTGCCTCTAGTTCGTTCAAACTCGTGGGATGCCCAATTCGCCATCCCAAATGATCCCAGATAAGCTTGATTTGAGACAAATCTGGGGATCGGGCAGGCCAAGGAAGGATAGTAACAGTGCGGGGACAGCCTTGTGATACCCTTGCCGTGTGAGGCCAAGCATTGTCTTGTTGAAAAATGGCTCTTAGAAGCCGTTGCATGAGTGGCAATACATGTGGTTGCAGGATGTCATGGACATACTGCTGGGCTGTCATGGTGCCACGGATCAATACTAGGGATAACCGTGTGTTGTAGGCAATGACACCCCATACCATCACACCAGCTTTGGGAGCGGTGTGTCGCTGTAAAGGTAAAGGCAGGATTGAGGCGTTCACCACGGGGTCACCACACACGAACACGATTGTCATCACTGCTGAGATTGAATCTGGATTCGTCGCTAAAGACGACCTGGTTCCATTCCACTGCAGTCCAGTTTCCTCGTGCATGGCACCACTCCAAACGGAGGCGTCGAATGGTGGGCGTCAAGGGCACCACACGTAATGGGCGCCGCGATCCCAAATGTCCTTCAGCCAGGCACCTTCGTATGGTTTGAGAAGACACAGGGCCCTAGTGAAGGAGCTACCTGTTCCTGGATGGCAGCCGATGAAGCATTTGGCTGTACGCGTGCATTTCTTACGATGTGGCGATCTTCTAGTTGACTGGTCTGTCGAGGGCGTCCTGTGTGAGCCTGGTCTTCGTGTAAATGACATCTCTCGGATCCACTGGTCCCAACACCTCCTCATAACACAATCAGAGCGACCTAATTGACGAGCTACTCGTCTAGCTAACCACCCAGCTTCCATCATGTCGATGATTCTCCCCCCTCTCAAACTGCGACAGTGCTCATATTGTCTTCGAAAACGGCGTAATGGCATGTCTACCTCAGCCCTTCCTTTGTAAACAATTCAGCTCACTTAAACAAGCTTTGGTTACCTGTTTTATAATCCTTGGAGAACGACGTTAAACGTCCTCTACCGGCTATACGTAATGCACAATCACGCTGCATTTCTAATCATTTACATATCTCCCTAACATGGACCTTCATGCCAAGTTTCGTTACGATCCCACGATTATTTCTAGGTGTGCTAATTTTTTTTGTCCATGAGTGTATATTTAACACACACACACACTATACATTGGATTTTAAAATAAGCAGAGAAACTAAAATACTAAAGGCGTGTATTGTAATTAAGAATCTTAATGGTTTTGTAATCGGCAATATGATTAAATAAGTGCACAATAAAGATATAAGAATGAAGCTAATTGTCTTAAAGTTGTGGATGGAGTGAAATATAATTACAATTACGTTAAAAATGACAGAGAATATTTCCTAAAACACTATTCTAATAATCGTATTTGTACAATCCAAAACTATTCTTCATAGTTTCTTATTTTTCTTTGTACTTTTCGCCTTAAGCTTTTGAAATTAAAAGTAAAATAACTTTTTATTAGAAAATTTATTAGAAATAAATTTTATATTTAGTGCATTGAAATTTTCTTTTTTGTTATTGCTTGCAGTGATTTAAAATTGTCGAGATATATACGAATATATTTAAATATTCAAATAACTATTCAAATAAATTCTTTAAATAATCTTAATCAAGAAAGATCTTCTTTGAAGAAATCTACTTAAGAAAACATAACAAAATATATGCATGAAAAATAAATGCTTTGGTGTAAAATAAAGTAAGCGGTGACAGGAAAAACTGGTTTTACTTGCCACTTTTCTTGTGAACACAAATTTGCCCACTTTTATAAAATCAGTTTAATCATCTAAAAATCTTTAAAATTTATTATTTATCTTTATATTATTAAATATATGCAGATTAATGAGAGAGAATGTGTAACTCTAATACTCAATATAATATTGAAATAAATCAACAATTTTTTATCTATATATTGATGATGATTGAATTTATGATATATTTCCTAAGTGAGTGTTTACTTGTTGAATTACTAGATGTTTGGTATAACTTACAGATTTTTACTCTCAATTTTATTTTATTTTCTAAATTAAAAACAAAAGGCTCATTGAAAAAATTCTAAATTATTTTAAGCACAATAATAAACTACTTTAATAATCACGAAGAATAGATTTAAGAAATATAGCACAGAAAGTTATAAGAAATTTTTAAAAAAGATTAGATTAAGCTAATGTAGATATTGATCTGTAACAGTTAAGGTGGTACATAATTTATATGTCTAACAATCAGCTCCTATATACAAAAAAGTTGATAGAAGTGAACATTTTAAGTAATGTAAAAAAAAATGTAAAAAATAAGTTACAAACCAATGACGTGATGAACGAAAATATTATATACACAAGGTATCCTTTGAATCAAAAAACAAACAAATGAAGTAATATTTTCACCGAGTGTATAGACTTAACTGAAAATATCAGTTTGTAAATATGTTTTTTCTTTTATATAAAGTGAAAAATATCCTACACATACACATTGTGATAAAGTCTTTTCACATTTAAATTTTCCCATTTTGAAAAATTTAATTTTTAATTCTTATGTAAAGCTTTCACATTTTTTCGTAAAATTAACTTTAAATTCTTGTTACCATTAATTGCAGCAAAGGGCTAAGGTAAAGCTGAACCCATGTAACCCCCATTTTTCTCAAGTGAGGAGTTTATGCTTCCCTGCGGGAAGCAAGTACTCCAATATCCACACATTTAACTTATTATATGTAAAGAATTTAAATTAAACGACTTTTAAGAAGTGATATTTGTTGCGCAATTATTCATTGGATATTTGCTTGACTTGTTTTCAGTGAATGATTTTCTAAATAATCACACATTTCAACAGAAGTGCGCAATAAGGAGCTAATTGCATTTAAAAAGAATAATCAATGTTTTACAATAGTATGCGTTTTACAATCAATGTTTACAATAGTACAATGTACGCGCTTATAAAAGAAATGACATTATATTTTTAAATGGACATTTTTTTTTGAAATTTAAGTGTGTGACGGATCTATACGCGGTTCTACTAACCCCTTGGGGATTCTTCTGGGAAAAAATTTATCAATCAACTTTCACCGAGTAAGGAAGCATGATTATGCAAATTAAGTATATTATATAAATTCTATATTGGCGAGTTTGAAGAGTTGGCAAGTTAGTTGGCGAGTTAGTTGGCAAGTTAGTTGGTTAGTTGAAGAGTGAAGAATCGTGGAATCATTAAGTGCATTTGGAGTTTATCAATGAAAGTTTACTGAGAGTGGATCAATCGACGATGATTATATCCAGATAAGGATCGCTTTCAATGTTCAAGTGTAGGACTCAACTTCATAAAAGTACAGGTATCGTGATCCTTATTTTAAATAGAAGTTAGCTTATTAGTGTGCGACGTAGTTTATATTAAGCGTGTTTAGGCTATCGTGGAATCAGTTGAGGGTCCGTATTACTATCTCCAGGCTATTGAGTCTCACCTCCGCGCTCTACTAACTGATCTGTAATTTTAATTAGATTGTTATTGTGTCTGCTTGATATTTTGGTAACAATAAAATAAGTAGCGTGAATCATGTCTGTTGATTATTCCGTTTCTCCCACGCACCTAGCCGGGTCTGCGGGTAGACAAGGGGTTTCAGAGGGAATCGGGAACCGACCGGCATTACAAGTGGTTGAAAAAAGGAAAATCATAACGCTTACGAAGTTGGAAATATGCAAATTTTGTCAATGAAGTAGAAAACTATGCGTTTTAGATAAGGAATGATATGCGAGCTGCAGCATTCCTTTTGTAGGAGTAGAGTAAAAACAACTGACATGCATTGAATGTTTCATAATAGTGAACAAACAACATGATTTAGCTAAAATCGGTAGCCTGGAAGACCATCGGTCACTCTGACGCACGTTAAACGCAATCCATAGTAGCGGAAGCGTAGGGAGTTTCTCATGTCGTTTCCAGATTATGGAATCGGATTTTGGAAACTGATGTGTTTACTGAAGATCAAGGCAAGATCGTATGCCTGCGACAATTCAAAATGAGAAGACCGGTATTTAGTATAACGATAAATAAATTATAGTTTAAAAAACTAAAAAAACCCCTTTATAGTTAATAGAACTAAGTTGTAATTTAATCTTTTAGTCACCAAATCTGGAAATGGGATCTGAAATTAGACGCCCAGACGCAGCATGGGATCTGAAAACTGGAAATCGTTAATCCTGATGATCCTGATCAGGACCAATGGAACACAATTATTCAATTATTGTATTGCCATCGGTCCTGGACAAGTGAGCAAAATTTCGAATTAATCTGACTTTTTAAAGTGGGTAAAAATTGAGTTCAAAGATTCCGTTGCATACAAGTGATGCTTATAAAAGGGTGTTAAAAAGCCGCACTATGAACACTACTGTATTGTAACGGTAGAGGAATATTGGCCCTAGAGTTTCGAATCAAACTGTTCGAAACCTATTTCACCTTGTGGCTTTGTATGCTCACAGACCTATGGTTTGTACTTAATTTTTCCTTATTCGTTGCTTCACTCCCCCCCCCCCCTCATATTTTACAAAACCCATGTTCATGTGTTATGTCACCACAGTGGCGCACACAAGGGGGTGTCCTGGGGGTCCGGGCACCCCCCAAAGTCCTTGAGCTTTTTTCGATTGATGATAATCCTATATATATATAAATATATAACGTAAAATTTAATTAAGAACTTGTAATCAACGATTGATTTTATTAATTAATGCTAATTATTCATTCAATAATTTATTTTTTGCTGTTTTTTGTTAACAAAAATCGACAAAATCAGGAGAATCAATTGGTGTTGTCTTGAGGTATGATACGAGTTGGGGGACTTTCGACCTTGGACTCCCCTCTTGAAAACTTTTTGTGTGCACTACTGTGTCACCATCATTTCCTCACACACTTATCTGCAGTTTACGTCCGAAATCATAATACCCCTTAATTTTTTTTGAGCCGTGTATTATTGCGAAACCCTCATTATTCTGACAAATTCTGAAACCTTATTAAACTTTTACTTTTTAATCTATTCCGTCCAGTGTAAATTATTTAGCTCATTTTTATACTTGTACATTCTTAAACTAATTTTAATACTTGTAAATTCTTTAACTTATTTCAATATATATAAATTCATCATTTTTATTCAATAATCGTAAATTATTCAGCTTAAAATTTAACAGCAAATGATCTAGGGAATAAGAAAATAAGTTAGGGAAGTAATGGATAGTCTCTAAGGAGTTAATTTTAATCAAAAAAGTATATATATATTTTGTACTGAAACAAAAAAAAAAAGTCAAAAATTTATTGAAAAAGTGTCATATTTGTATCGGTATGAAATCTTATATTGATTTGAGATTTGATGATCTTTAAATAAATCATGTTATAAGGAAGAGATAGGAATTTTATATATATTATTATTATCCAATTTATCTATATCTATATATAGAAATATTATTTTCAATTATATTTATCGTAATAACGTATTAGTTGGTGATAAATTAAATATATATATAAATTTTAATCACTTTATTAAACATTGTATGGAACATGGATAACCTCCTAATCTTATAAAAAGTTACCTAACAGTTAAATAAAAATATGTCATTAGTTGTACAGATTATTGATAGATGGTGCCTCAAGCTAAGTAAATTAACAATATTATATTTTCTTTAAAATTAATTGTATATGTCTGGGTGGTACTTTTATTTTCTATAAATTTAAAAAAAAATATAGAGTTTTTAAATGTGTATATATGTATAGTATTAATGTTATTTTATCAAAACTTAATAATTTTATGCGTTACTGTTATTGTCCATTACCCGGGAATATATTTTGCTGCACACGTGGTAAGTCTTTATCTAATAGTTTAAACTTTGATTTAAAATATTTTAGTAATTATTACAGGCTATAATATTATCGTTTTACATTAATAGATTATGGTTTTATTTATAATAATAGTTAAACTTCTCTAGAATTTTTTTGCTTTCCCTATGGCCCAGAGTATTGGCAAATTCAGGTGAAGGTTGGCTGGCTGAAAAACATTGTTTAAACCTGCAATCCTGGTTCCTAAGGCCAGGAGTTTGTTCTAGTACTACTGTGGCTATGACTATTCTATCATGACTATAGTTATCTTAGGTTTATAACTATTTTTGTATATTTTTATAATATCTATATATATAAAGGAGAAAAGCGACTGACTGACTGACTGATTAATCACGAAATCTCTGGAACTATTCAACCTACAGACTTGAAATTTGGTAGACATGTTCCTTTGATAGAGTAGACATCAGCTAAGAAAGGATTTTCCGAAATTCGAAACGCAAGGGGCGTTACGGGGGGTTAAGGGCTTTAATAATAATTGTTTCCATGTTTAAACTACTTGATGTACAATCTTGAAATTGGGTAAGCGGATTAATTTCAGAGAGTAGAGATCCGCTACAAAATGAGTTTGCTGAAAATCGACCCCCAAGTGGCGTTGCAGGGGCTTAGGGGGCGTTATAGATAATTATTTCCATTTTTAAACTATTTGACGCACTGTCTTTAAATTTGATATATAGATTCCTTTCGTAGAATAATGATCAGTTACAAAACGGGTTTTGTGAAAACAGACTTCTAAGTGGCGTTGCGGGGGATTAAGGGGCGTAATAGATAAATATATCCGTTTTTAAACTACTTCACCTACCTGCTTGAAAATTAGTAGGTAAGTTTCTTTCATGGAGTAAATATCCGCTACAAAATGGGTTTTGGGAAAATTGACCCCCAAGGGGGTGTTGCGGGGGGTTTAAGAGGCGTTATAAATTCCTATTTTTAAGTTATTAGACATACAGTCTTGAAACTTAGTAAGCAGATTCCTCTCATAGGGTAGAGATACGCTAAAAATGGGTTTCGTGAAAATTGCCCCCAAGTGGCGTTGAGGGGACTTAAGGGGCGTTATAGATAATTATTTCCATTTTTAAACTACTAGACGCACAGTCTTTATATTTGATAAAAAGATTTCTTTCATAGAGTAAAGATCAGCTATAAGAAGGTTTTGTGAAAACAGACCTCTAAGTGGCGTTGCAGGGGAATAAGTGGAGTAAGAGATAAATATTTTCGTTTTTAAACTATTTGACCTACCTGCTTGAAAATTGGTAGGAATGTTTCTTTCATGGAGTAAATATCCGCTACAAAACGGGTTTGGAGAAAATTGACCCCCAAGGGGTGTTAAGGGGTGTTAAGGGCAGATATAAATAATTATTTCTATTTTTAAACTATTAGACGCACAGTTTGAAATTTGGTAAGCAGATTCCTCTCATAGGATAGAGATACACTACAAAATGTGTTTTGTGAAAATCGACCCCTAAGTCGCGTTGCGGGGGTTCAAGGGGCGTTATTGATAATTTTTTTTGTTTGCATTTTTAATGTATTGGACGCACAGTCTTCAAATTTTGCTAAGCAGATTCCTTTCATAGAGTTCAATTCCCCTACAAAATGGGTTTTGTGAAAACAGACCCAGAAGTGGCGTTGCGGGGGCTCAAGTGGCGTTATAGACAATTACCCCCATTTTTAAACTGTTAGACGTACAGTCTTGAAATTTGATAAGCAGATTCCTTTCGTAAAGTAGAGAACCGTTACAAAATGGGATTCGCGAATATCAACTACCAAGTTCAATTTCGGGAGATTAAGAGGCGCAATCGATAAATATTTCCATTTTTAAACTACTTGATCCTCCTGCTTGAAAATTGGTAGGCATGTTCCTTTCATGGAATAGAGTTCCTCTAACAAAGAGTAAAATGAAAATTGACCCAAAGATGTTTGCGAGGGGTCAAGAGGAGTTACAGAAAAAAATTCCTGTTTTTTATTGTTAGACCCATATACTTGAAATTTGTTAAGCATGTTTCTTTTGTTGAATAGGGATCCACTAAGAATAAATTTTAAGCAAATCAAGTTCTGGGGGGTTGCAGGGGGTTACTGGGACGTATTGACAAAAAAAAATACTTTTTTCGAGCTACAAGGACTATAATAATGAAATTTGGTTTGCATTTTTCTTTTGTTGAATTGAAATCCGCTAAGAGCGGTAATTTTGGAAAACGGCTCTCAACGGGATTACTTGTACGGGATTGATAGTAAAACTTTTGTTTTTTTCTGTTAGATTTAGACTTGAAATTTGGCTTGCATGTTCAATTTACGGAGCAGAGATCCACCGAAAATTGGTTTTGCGGGAATCCACTTGGTTTTTGAGTTACGAAAGAGCAAACATCATTCTATGCTTCAATTTTAGAGATTTTTAGAAAATACAAATTAGATGAGTTCTGCCCTTTTTTTTTATCAACAGGTGACAGTTACAGGTATAAGTATATTTTTCAATTCAATCGAATTCTTAATGCTAGGACTTAGATATCAATAATTTATACATATATATAAGCAGTAAAAATTTATAAAACATCATGAAATACCCAGCGAAGCGGGCGGGTAACAGCTAGTATATATATACATGAACATAGGAAGGCGAAATAACGCTAATAACGAGTAAAATTAAGTAACAAAACATGATATACGGTGAATAAAATAGTTATACGAAATGGAACAGCAATTGAAAATATATTTACTTAATACGATAAAATATATCGATTTTTTTACTTGATAGTTAAGTCCTACAGCATTCACTGCTTTAGTGATGGCATGCAGCTTGTTCTATTGTTTGACAATGTCGAAATGAAAAGAATCGATTTTGTTGAGAGTTAAAGTGAAAACAAAACACACATTGATATTCATCATATCAGATATCTCAACTACGGTAGCTCAATAGGATCTGTTGATTGTCCATATAATGTGTTGAATCGTTAAAAAACAAATCATCATAAAAAGCATTAATACGGCTACCAAATTAAGGGAAAAGTTCAATACTTTTACTGCCGTTAAGCACAGAATAAGTCCATAACACATAGATTCAACTAAACTGCTTCTACATAAATGGAAATTTTACGTGCAAATTGCATTATCTGCCTATAAGGCAATAAAAGTTAGTTCCACATACTCTGGTTAACGATGGCGTGAAACTTGTTCCACAGGGAATGCTGTGCTAAAATGAAAGCAAGGGAAGAAATCACAAGAGAGGTAAAAAATTACTGGCTGCTCATTTACATGAAGAATGAACAGGGGGAGAGAGGAGAGTATAGAATAAATCTCTTGTTTTTTCTGGTAAATTTTTTTTTTCGAGTGCAGAGGATTTTAATCAGTCTTGTTTTGCTTCTGTTTTATGGAAATGTTATCAGATGGTAAACGTTATTCCTCTTACATTCTTTCGTGTCAGAAACGATTAAAATGAGATAGAAACTTCTCCGAAGCGGTGGAAGACGACAGTGCACAAATATCAGATTTTGTATGTTTGGAATGAATTTTACACTTTTTAGCAGAGGGTAGAAATAGATGTAAAATATTATTAATCGATTGACATTAGAAAATGAGCAATGAGGAAGATATTTTGATAAATTCGATGAGCAATAAACATCATCACTTAAGCGCATATAACTCTGAAAAAAAGATAAATTGATTTAAAATTCAATATGGGTAAACTTAAAAATTCGTCGTTATTCAAAACTATTGTTTAATGGCTTTTATGCTGATAATAATGAAAAAGAATGTTCAAAATACATGTTTCAAAAAATATCCGCATTTAGGGGAAAAAACTGCTTAAGAATTATGAAATATTTTATATCGCTTTATTTTATCACAATTTAAAAGATTTCTGTTCCTTAAATTTTTTCATAAAGATGTATTTTCTCATTAAGTACTGCAATACCTTAAAATTAAGTGCAAAGAAATAATATAAAATCCATGGAAAATGTAGACATTGAAATTTTAAATGCTGCACGCATAATCAATATATTATTAATATAAAATATTAATAATTCACCGCTGGATGTTTTTATGCGGTTGATCGGCTATCAAATGAAGAAAGGCTACCCAAATCCCAAGAAGGTTCTGTCGGAATAAATCGTATTTTTTTATACTCTCTAATAAGTACAATATATTTGCTTTTATCAGGAAACCATTAATACACATAAAATACACAAAAGGACAAATTCAAAGTACACAGATCAATACAAATTCATATTCATTATACTGTATGAAGTCAGTGAAAAGCACAATTTGTCAAAATTAGACTATAATGTTACTTCCCTACATTGTACTTATATAGACTGGGAAGAACCTTCAAGATCTCTAAGGTCTTGTCGTCAAAAAACTCCCCTAAAGCAATGATTTTCAAAGTGGTCTATATCGGCCCCCAGGGGCTTATGACGACCTGCAAGAGGTCCACGTCAGCTAAAAAATTATTTGGGGGTTTATGAGGGATAAATGGGGGGGGGGGGTCTACGATAGTGGCTCTTATTAAACCAGATCGTGACTTTAATTTTAAAAGAAAATTTGGTCAAATAAAAACCAGAATTTACCTATTTTACAGATTTATTTACTAAATTTAATGAGATTTATTTGCAATTACAAGGTAGCAGAATAAGTTTATTAAAACAAAGGCCATCATTTAAGCGTTTCTTGACAGAATTAAGCTAAAAGAGTATAATATTGGCCGTCGCGAATTTTCCCAGTTTCTCAATTGAACATAGACAATCTACCAGGAAAATGAATTTTCAGCCTACTTTCAACATTTAAATGCTCTTTACTCAGATTTTGAAACTACGTCTGAGAATACTTTGAGAGAGACTATTATAATACCACACAGTAGGCAAAGAATTCTTATGGTCACATTGAAAAAAAAGTCATATTATAAAAGGAACTGATCGGAATAGGCACCAACGGAGACTTTAAAGTAATGTTTAGAAACGGTTGCCAGCTATTCTCAATTTAAAAAGATATACCTGTTATTTATCGGGAATTATGGAGTATTGCGAATAAGTTTTTAGTTGCTTGTCTTATATAGTGAGAAGGAGTTTCAGCGGGGTTTCAAATCTCCAAAATAAAAAAAAAAGAAAGAAAAAAACTAGCCATTACAAAACAATGAGATTTAGGGTTAAACCTGACAAAATTGATGCCAAATGTTGAAAATTTGTAATTGAAGCCAACGGATTAATCTCTTCCATTAAAAGCATTTGTTTGCTGTTCAGTTATTTTATGTATTAATTAAATTTTAATTTAATTAATTAACATATGTTTTTTAAGTTTTAAATACAATACTTCACTACAATTAGAAATTTAAGTCTCTTAAAGTAAGTAGCTCTATACCAGCTGTCAAAAAGACATTTAAGTTTAAATTTTTTCAAAGATACAATATTAGATAAGCAGGAGTCTACCCGAAACGGAAAATCATACAAGGGATCTATGAGATGAAGTTTGGGAACCTATGGCCTAGAGCATAGGTTCCCAACCTTTTTTGAACTGGCTTTCTAATAAATATTTCGATATCGCCCCCTTTTCTAGAGAATATTTCGACACCACCTCCTTTTCTAGTGAATATTTCTCTACCTCCCCCTCCCACTCTAGAGAAATAAGAGTGTGAAAACAAGAGTTAAGTTTTAAAAAATATCCTATTACTAAAAGAATATATATATTTTTTAATTTCATTTTTTTTCTAAAGTCCCAGTTTTCTTACTTGCGAATCTGAAATATCTATTGCCATAAATATATTTAAATGTGTAATATTATATATTTCAGTCATAGGTAGGATATTGTTGGAATTGAAACGCTACTGAATTTCTTCATTTAAAAGAGTGAAATAAAAGATTTTTAGATTACCTGTTATAAAGACAGGCAGGGGCTTAGATGATACGAAGCAATTCATAACAAACTATTGCTTTCAAAATAAATATAAATTGACAGTTTCAGCCTTTAAAGAATCACGTTAATTCTTGATTAACGTATGTAATTATGTTTCTTGGATAATATACGTAATGAAATGCAGTGGACGAAAATGTTTCCTACTGCTCACAGACAAAGACAACACGTGCACTACAGAAATTAAAAAATGCTCTATATCATTCAATTTAATGCATCCACTTCCCGTACTACCAATTTTCGTACATGTGATATGGAATGATTTCAATACATACAATCAACATAAGTAAACAGTATTAAAGTTTACTTTTGTTAGTACATAATCAGCGTGTTTTTTAGTCTTTTTTGGTTAATCTGCCCAAGCCCCTCCGTGCCATCTCAACGCCCCCCTGAAAACCTCAAACGCCCACTTTGAGAACCTATGGCCTAGAGCTTTCTGGGTTTTTCTAGGAACATCTATTTGAGTCGCCAGATTTTTGTCACTCAATCCAACTCCATTCTTATTCCCTTTACATTATTAAAGAATATTCTTTATCTTTCTAGCCCCAATACCATTTCGACAGTGAAGAGAACAAGTTTCAAGCTTTTCGTAATAACATTCTGAAGTACGTTGGATTGTTCTTTAATAAAAAATATTCACACACTCTCACTCGCTTGCTTTAAGCAAATATTAAATAATCGAAACATTTTCAAATCATGAAAATCAGGATTGCAACCAAATGTCATTGATAAATTGAAATTTCTCAATTAAAATTTTGTTATTAATCTTGAAATAATTCTCAACAGAAACTAAATAATAACAATTTTTAATTCGAAGAAAATATTATTTAGAAAAATTGAGAGTTGAGAATTCTTAGCTCTCATTTCACGTGAATTTCGAGAACATAATTTGAAATACTATGTCATCTTGAGAACAAATTTAATCCATGACTGGGAATACAGCAAATTAAAATTAACATTTTTATTGGAAGACGTGATCTTTAATTACTTCAGATTAATATTGTTGTGCTGTCAAAATAAATTAGGAATAGTTAAGATTAAAAATGGAATAGAAAATTTTTTTTCTTGTAATTATGTAATTTTTTAAATGAAAAAAGTAAAGAGAAATAAAATGTAGAATATTTAAAGAAGATATGAGAAAAAAGGTATACGTTTTTTATATTTTTTTAACAAATAAAGCTCCAAACGAAAGCCTAATTAAGAAGATCTTCATCTTTTGTTCTCGAATTTATAGAGAAATAAAAACTCATTCTAAGAGTTCCCCTAGAAATCTTTGTTTATCTTAATACATAATCCTCTGCGAATAAAAAAATAAACTTGATCAGCTTCTTAAAAATTTTTCAAGTTTTTAAATGTTTACAATTTTTTCCTGTTAAGAGATATTTGTTTCCTTTATTTAAGTTTAAAGATTTTTTGTTAAGACATTGTCTCTACTACTTAATTAAAAAAAGGGCCTTTTTGAATACACATGATATAAAAAAACGTATATGATCTCTTTTTTTTTTAGAAATAATTTTCTTTGACACTGCCTTTAATTGAGAAAAATAACTGTCTTATATTCTCAATTTTTGGTAGCACTGCTTAATTTCTATGGAATAAGATTTATAACCTGCAATCACTTGCAGAGAAATACAAATGATAATAACTAACTTAATTTTGAATCTATTAAGCTTACATTTTTCTGCATAAAGTCTCTACCAAAGTTTTCCTATAAATCAACTTTTTATTCTTATAATCTGTTTGGATTAATCTATGGATGTTAACCCCTATTACTTCCGATGGCGTATATATCCGTATTACTCAACTGAGTGCCTCGGACGTATATATACGTCCTACCGAAATACGATTCTTTTCTTTGCGCAGCTATCAGTAAAATTATTTAGAAGGCCATGGAAAGCAATAAAAAGATCTTAACAATATTTGGGAAGGATTTACTTTTTCAGAGAAAAATTTACTTATTTGGGCCTTTTTTCCCTCCCCTTTCCCCCAATACAACGTAAGCGCTCGTCTATGTGAAAAACGGCGGCATTGGGGAGCTAATCGGGTAACTATTAACTGTCGTTAAGGGGTAAATATTTCAAATTTAATATAAACTAAGATAGATGGTCAGGTTATGGGGACTTGACATTAATTTGATTAATTAAACATTTTTCGCATTTGTGGAAGTTAACAGTTACACAAGATGGTCTAACATTAATTAATTTATTTGTCAACTGCTGCTAAGAACACTGTTATACGCAAAACTTGAAAATGCCGTTCACTTCCGATTTTAACAAGCTTATGTATGTTTCAGGAAAACAACAAGAGTTAACTGGAAGAAGCAAAATCCGGTACAAAACAAAGTAAAAAACCAGTTCAGATGGATCACTCAAAATAAAAAATAAACTTACAAAGTAAATGCTTCAGGTAGGTGTAAAAAATCTACACGTTTTTTGAGATGCATATTTCCAACTGAAAAGACGCTGCACATGATGTTCAGTCGTTGACTAATAAATTATATTGATACTTAGTATACAATAAAGAGTAAAGTTAATTTGAAACACCATAAAATGTTATTTTCAAATTTCTGTAAACATTACCTGTTCTCCTCCTAGATTGGGATTGTCTTTAATGCATTCGTCTAAGCCAAATTTTTCATTTTGTCCTCGAAACTTTGTGTCAATGCACATATCTCCTGCTCCATTTCGAATCTGAAAAAGAGATTAAAAAATTTAGCATCAAATTATCACAGAACTTTGTCGTATCGTGTCTTAGAATGTTTTAAACTTATCTTTTTTTGCGCAGGTTTTTTAATTAATGAGAAAAAATGCATGCATAATTCATTCCATTATTAACATCACCTATCGAAGCTACACAGGAATATTTACAATGGATCTTGTAATTTTCACCACGTTCAAGTGACGAGGATGACACCTAAGCTGACACACCACTCACCGAACTTCCACACCCCAGTAACGGAAAGACTTTGAGTCTCAACTCTCTGCATGATGGGTCTTCAGTGGCTCCAAGACTCGAAACCTCAACTTGACTGAAACAATGCCAGAGATGAGTGAAACAATGCCATAGAGATCATGAATACTCAGCTACTCTTTTGAAATGATTACATAAGCTGAATAAAGTTTAAGGCAGTGATTCCCAAAGTGGTCTATATCGACCCACAGGGGTCTATGAGATCTACAAGGGGTCTACGTCAGAGAAAAATAATTTGAGGGCCTGTGAGGTGTAGATGGGGGTCTACAATAGCGGCTCTCATAAAACCAGGTCGTGTCTTTTTTAGAAAATTTAATCAAGTGGAAACCAAGTTTACATACTTAACATTTATTTACTAAGCTTAATGGAGTTAATTTGCAGTTTCAAGGCGACAATATAAAATTTATTAAAACGAGGACCATCATTTCTTTGTTTCTTCTCAGAATTATGCTAATAGAGTATAATTTTGGATGTCGCGAATTTTCGCAGTTTCTCAAGTGGCCACAGACAATCTTTCCTGAAAATGACGTTTTAACCTACGTTTGACATTTCAATACCCTTTATTCAGATTTTGAAGCTAGGTTTGAGAATACTTGGAATACATAAATGATATAACCACAGTAAGCACTGAATTCATATGGGCACATTGAAAAAAGCAAACAAATGTCATATCACAATAGAAACTAATCGGAATAGCCACTAACGAAGATCTTAAAGTAAAATTTAGAAACGGATGTCAACAATTTTGGCTTTAAAAAGGAATATCTGTTATTTATCCCGAATTTCGGAATGTCTTGAGAAAGTTTTTAATTGTTTTTCTTAGTGAAAAGGAGTTTGAGCGTGGTTGATAATCTCAAGAAGAAAAAAAAATGACAACACTACTAACCCAAACAATTAAGGTTAAACCTGACAAAATTGATGCCAAATGTGGAAAATTTGTTATTGAAGCACCAGATTCATCCCTACCATTAAAAACATTGGTTTGTTTCTCAGTTATTTTATGTAAAAGTTATTTCATATATTATTTAAATTTTAATTTTAATAAACATTTGTTTCTTAAGTTTATAACAGTGTACTTCACTACAGATAGAAATTAAAATTTTTTAAAGTAAGTTGCTCTTTACCACCTGTCAAAAAGACATTGAAGTTGATAAATTTCCGAAAAATAAACATTTTGAAAGGGGGCGGGTCTACCCCAAACTGAAAAACATGGCAAGGAGACAAAAAAAGTTGGGGAAACTCTGTTTTAGGGTTATATAGCATAGGTTCCCAAACTTTTTTGTCTCGTAGACCCCTTACCATTTTTTTCGGTTACTTACCTAATATTAAATTTTTGCAAATTTATCAACTTAAATGTTTTTTGACAGCTGCTATAGCACTACTTACTTTAAAAGTTTTGTTTCTAACTGGGGGTTAATTAGTATGTTTAAAATTAAGAAACACATGTGATTAGTTAATTAAATTTTAATTTAATATATCAAATAATTGTTACATAAAATAATTGACCAACAAACAAATGTTTTTAATGGGTGTTGTGAATCTGGTGTTTCACAATAACACATTTTTAACATTTGGCATCAATCTTTTCAGGTTTAACCCTCAATATTCTCGGTTAGTACAGGATCCAATCTTTCTGGTTTTTTTCTTTCTGTTTTTATTTTGGAGATTGGCAACCATGTTGAAACTCCTCCTCTCTAGGAAAAGCAAATAAAAACTTTCTTAAGATGTTCCATGATTCGAAAAAATAACAGGTAAATCTTTTTAAAGCCAAAATTACTGACATTCGTTTCCAAACTTTACTTTAAGAACTTCATTAAGGAATAAGTTCCTTTTGTAATCAGACGTTTTTTTTTCTTTTTGCTTTTTTTAATGTGGCAACATGAATTCATTACTTACTGTGATACTACCATGGTCAAAACATTCTCAAACCTAGTTTCAAAACCTGAGTAAAAGGCATTTAAATGTTGAATATAGGTTAAAACGTCATTTTTCTGGCAGATTGTGATAAATTGAGAAACTGTTAAAATTCACGACGTCCATTTTTATATCCTTCAGCTTGATTCTGGCTAGAAACACTGAAATGATGGATCTTTTTTTAATAAAATGTATGCTGTCGCCTTGTAATTGCAAATTACCCCAGTAAATTTAGTAAACAAAGCTGTTATATAGGTAAATATGGTTTACACTTTATTAGATTTTCTATTGAAATTAAAGTCACAATCTGGTTTAGGCTATCATAGACACCATTTACACTTCATGGACCCCCAAATTATTTTTTCACTGCCGTGGATCCCTTGATGTCGTCATAGACCCCTGGGGGTCCATATAGACCACTTTGGGAACCATTGGAAAAAGAAACCGCAATACACAAGAATCCTTTCTCTCTCTATCTCTCATCTATTTCTCAAGAAAAATACACACCCACCCACTTTTTTCCAATAGTACGTCAATTATAAGTCGATTATCTGATTATTAATGAAGATGATCAAACAAGAGAAAAATTTAAAGTACACTTATTTTAAGAGAACAATTAGTGCATTCTGGCACCTTTATAAATCCAGATAAAAGATTTATTCTTACAGTTAACCATGGCTAAAAGCAGTCTTATTTTCTTCGTGTTAATTGCTTCAAGTTTAAAAAGTGAAGTGTTAATTCAGGTGGCATCTATGTTTCTTAAACATTGTTCATATATAATTACGAAGTTCTTTCACCAATACTCCTCGACTGTTTCTAGTGCGACTTTATAATCAATCAATCGATACGATTCTCTGGAGATTTTTTCTTAGAAATTTATCGAATGGAATCAGCGGGGATGGGGAGAAAGAATATTTTCTGAATCATATAAAAAATTATGTTTTAATTATTATACAGATCAAATTACTTTACGGATTCTGGTAGTCATTTGAATTAAATAAATTAGTACGCTTAATTTTTTTAAAAAGACGCTTCTATTCCCTACCATCCTTCTTTATCAAGCAATAAATAAACAAACAAATAAATAAATATGTATGATTATTCGTTCAGTTAAACTGGAAAAAATCAAAACGAATACTATTTTTTTAAACATATTTTTAGTCTATTGTGTTATATTTCTCAAGTTTGAAGGAATTCGCGCAAAAACTAATTGTAGCAAGAAGAGAAAAATATTGATCATTCTCTGACATTTTTTTTTGCTAAAATACTCTTTCTATGGATTTTTAAAGTAAATGTGAGGAGAGAAGAAAAAGGAGAAACAAATACTTTGAGAATCTTTCACGCGCGATGTTTTACAACGTAAACGGACTTTTGTAACTTGTTGTTTTTCCTCAAATTACGCCGAGTTAAAAACTTTCAAAACTACAGCAAGTTCTTCAGAATTCTTTCGAACGAAGAATTCCCCCTTTAATTAACATTCCAGAAGTGCTTTCCTTTTACATGCTTTAATCGATAAATCAGTTCAGAGGATTGAAGTTCTTAAAAATTCAACAAGTTACGTTCTGAACGTCAAATGAAGTTTTAAATTTCTTTCCTCCAAGAAACTGCATTCTTTCTGAAGAGCGAGAAAGTCTGATTGAAACTAGAAACTCGATCTTTAAATTATTCCCCTTTTCTAGAACAACTGGAAGAACATCTGAAAGAACGAAAGATGACGTGAGAAACAGTCAGACAAAGAAGAGGATGTTCAAAAGTTCTGCATTTCAAAGTTCTTTGCCGCACAAGCTTTTTGCTCCCCTTCCCGCCATCTCTTTTTCTTGCAGTGGGAATCTTGCTACCATGAAACAGAATATTTTTTCATTCTCGGTCTTTTTCCCCTCAAGGAATTGGTTTGGGAAAAGTGACAGAAAAAAAAAAAAAACTCCCTGAAGTTTTCTTTCCTATTATGATGAAAGGATCATCTGTTGAATCTAAATTCCTTTCATACATTGAATTTAAACCCAAATTCCTCAAATAACAATAACAGTATAACGATACAATAAATTCAATATGGAAGATGAACAATGAAGTTGCTTACAGAATGGAATTTTTTTTATGTTTCATGATTTATTTCAATTTACTGTTACAAGATATTACTTTTGTGGAATACGCGAATTCAGTAATGTCTTACCGTGTTTCATAAAGAAACTTTTAAGAGAAATATGTACTTTCAAGATATTAACTTCATTCATAATATGTACTCGCAGTCAATATAGGTTTAATAAAAACAATATTATTTTTCAAAAAATTGTAATCACATATACTTTGATAAACTTAAATATTTAAAAAAAAAATAATGGAGTTATTTTTATCCCTTTATGGTTATTTTTATTTATCCTTTATAGCGACATGTTTTTTTAAAAAATTAGTGATGTCTTTTTACTTGGCGAAATTATATATATATATATATATATATATATATAGTCGGCAGCTTAATTCTTTATCTACCGCATTATGATTTACTGCAGTTTTTTTCATGCAATATTTTTTTTTGAATCACTGCATTGAAAATTAAGGGATATACATAAACAAAATACTCAACTTTGGGAAATTTAATCCGTTAGAGCTAATTAATTAATTAAAGATATTCAACTGTAAAATAAATTACATACACTGTTCACTTAAAATAAATAGTCAAATCGTTTTCTGAGGTCTTCATTAACATACAAAAAAAAATAAATAAGGCACCTTTTGACATTAACTACTTTTTCGGAACAAAAATGACAATCTTCGCAATCCAATCAAAATGTCAGCTGAAAACGCAACTTCTGCTATAAAACTATTCACCTTCCTCGCTGACTATGGAACCCATGCTGCCATATATCTTGGAAGAGGGGATTTAAAAGAATATTCCTGCTAAGTATCATCAGGGTATCTATGTAATTTTAAAGTGAGTGGCACTTAGAAGTACCGTCGGTAGATAAAGGGTTAAAAAGCCACATGTATAAGAAATGAGATTTTCATTGGAATTTTAATATATCAATACTATAAGCTTCTTTCATTACTTTGGTTTGGCACAGATTCGATCCTTATGAAAACTGGGAACAGGAAACGATTTTAGATATTATATATTAATGATTTTAATCATATTTTTTCAAATGAATTCGAAGAACTTTTAATTTTTTCTCTTTCGTTTAATTCAAAATCATATGGGTAAAAAGGTCATGGTAGTGAAATCATGGCTTGCATTGTTTCTATCGAATCAAGTTTTGTTCTACTGAACATCTCCAGTGTAGAAGGGCTGGTGTACGTTATATGTATTGAGGTCCAGATTTCTCACGTTGATATGGTATGGGTGTTTGGAGAGTGGCGCCATTTCAGGTGTCGTTCTCGTCTCTTGTCTTCGGCTCCAATATATGAGGTCTACTTATGGTGTTGCTTCCCAGAGTGATTTCAATAATCAGTGAATCAACCAAAATCACCCGGCATTTCAGATTTAAGGTATTCGCTTACATTTGGAACCGTAATTTTGCAAAAGCTTATAAACGAATATTTTATAAAAAAATATATTGTGACGGATCTATACGCGACCTCTAACTAACTCCTTGGGGATTCTTTAAAGGAAAGAATTATTTCAACCAACTTTCACCGAAGATAAGAAAACGTGATTATGAAAATTAAGTTTATTATATAAATTCTGTATTCGCGAGTTTTGAGAGTTGGTGAAGTGAGAATTTAAAATTATTAAAGTGAGAATAGAAATTTACTGAAGTGAGGATAGCTCGGATGTGAAGTGAATTAATGAGAAGCCAGCATTCCGGCCGTAGAACGTAAGGCCTCAATAGTAGGTATTCAAGTTAGTATTCAAGGCCTCATATAAAGGACAAATAATTACAAGAGTTTAGGTACTGTGCTCATTACTTAAGTAGAAGTTAGAGAGTTAAATTGTTAGTGCTCGTCCGAGGTAAAAACGAGCTTGTATAAGTTATCGTAGGAATATAATTGAATGTCCGTAAATATTATTCCCACGCTATCTGGTCTCACCTTTGCGCTCTAGTTGTTGATGAAAATGATCTTAATTGGATTATTATTGTGTCTGTGTTGGATATTGTGACAAATAAACAATTTTAGTGAATCATGTCGTCTGATCAATTAGTTCCTCCCACACATCTAGCCGGGTTAGAGGGAAGAAGGAACAGTGTTTCATTACAATATAATGTCCCTTAGATTAGAAAACAAATATAAAATGGTTTTAAGAATATTGTTACAATTAAAAATTATTTAATGCAATATTTTGGCAAAAAATGAACTCAGAATTACCTATTTTCAAAACCTTCTCGTTTTGTGGGAATAATAATAATGTTTTGCTTGCATATAGCTAAGATTTCTCCAGAAAGCCTGAAGGAGGACTTTTGAAAAATTCACATTATTTTCAGAGTTATTACTAATTAAAATAATCATTGGTGTTTTTTTGTTAAAATTTCTCCATTCTGTTGTATTAAAATATGGATAAATCCACTTCTAAGTTATATATCTCAAAAGTCCTAGTTCAGGCTCTGTACAGAGGTTTGATATATAGGAAAAATATTATTATTACAGAAGCATTTTTCATAAAAGGAGAATGTTTTGAAAATAGTTAATTCTAAGTTCATTTTTCGCAAATATTGCATTCAAATAATTTTTCATTGTAATAATATTCTTAAAACAATTTTATACGTATATTCTAATCAAAGTGACATTAAATATTAAAAATAATATTCGTTTGTACGCTTTTGCAAAATCACGGTTCCGAACCTAGTCGGATACCTTAATTGCATTTCAGTAGAAAACACAAATGTTTTTAAATCTTTCAATTTTTACGAAATAAATCAAATTTTACAGATAATAATTTATACTTATAAATATAAAATAATAATTATTGTTAAAACTGTTTTACAAAAAGGAGTTTTCTCTAGATCATTGAATGTATAACTCAAAATGTGTGTGTGTGTGATTCCCTCTGTGACATTTGAATAAATATATTCTTGACAAATATTTTAATCCGAGCTATCTTTCCAAAGTGCATCAGAATGTGACAAAAATATATTCGAATAATTGTGATGCGTTATTAATGTATTCTAACATTAAAATTTATCAGATTTAAAGTATTAAAGTTGCTGTAGTGGTGACAATATGGATAGAACCAAAAGGGAATGCATCCAATCTAATAATACTTTCTAATTAAATTAATTCTCTAGAAATATACAGCTATTTATACCGGGTGTTTAAAAGAGAGATTTAGAAAATTTCCAAAATGCATCATGATTGTATTCTCACAAGTACAAACAGGATTACTAAAATAAGTATTCCACATATGATTGCATTATCTATATGTTATTGAAGTTTTTTTAAATTTGAGATATTAATTTAATGCACACAGAGAAATTAACTTTAAAGTGCCTTAACTCGTAAAAGACATTTAAAAGCATTTCACAAAAGAGTATTCTAATAAAGTTTCATGCTTTCCCAATGGTGCTTTAGTTTTATTTTGTTACGATGAAGCGTTTCTAATTACTATATAAGAGTAATTATCACAGAGAAGGAGAATTGACTCATTTGTATGAAATTTTATTAATTGAAGACACCGATATTGAAGGAAAATGCATTTATTTATAGTTTATGAACAGTGTACAATAAAGCTATTACTTAAGGTTCAGTTGATGCAATAAAGTGGCAGTTTAAGTATAGTTTTATTATGAGTTAAGTGTTCAGAAGTACTTCTAGTAAAAGAACTAAAGAAGGAAAATTTATAAGTACACTGGATAAGAAATTAAAATTCCCCGCTAGTTTTTTTTAAATTTCAAGTTTTTATATTTTTTAAACCTAAAAATATATAATTACCATAGAAAATTCCTTAAATAAAATATCTACAATGAAAAAAAATCAAGTTAATGAATATGTAAAATCTTTGCGATTTTAACTCGTTTCTTTTAAACGTTGAAACAAGACTAATAATCCAAAAGCAAAATACGATAAGAATTCTTATAATTGGCAGATTGATGAACATTTTAATAAGCTAAAGGGGAAGTTTTTTACAAAGTTTTCAAGGTGCTCAGATACGTAGTCAATAATTGCACGGAATATTAGACACATATCTAAAGGATCGGGTATCAGTAATATCAATATTTGTATTCTTAGAAATTAGAATCCGTCATTAAGTCTAGGAAACAGAAATGACAAATTAATGACCCCTCAATTAATATTGTACAAAGAAGTATTTATCAGGAAAGGATTTCTAGTGAAAAATTTTGATGATGCTCATTAGGCGGTATTTAACATCGAGATAAAGTAAGGTTCTATAACTTTAGGAGACACACATCTTTTCAGCGGGATACTTTCATCAAATTTCAATGCTTTTAACCTGTAGAATTTAATTGCAATGAACTTTTTCACTAATTATCTTGAATTTTCCTTTTTTTATCCTGGATTTAAAGTTTATTTGTAAAACATTCAATACAGTTGTAAATAATCACGAGTGAAATAATTTGCTTCTCCAGAATTATTTATTTATTTTGTAATAATTAGATTCGTAATATTACCTTAAAACTATTTTTTGAAAAGTGAAATTATCAATACACTTTCTGGCAGTATGATTTCATTTATTAGTAAATGAAATCTTATAACTTTAAGTGAAAAATATAAGTAATAACTGATAACATTACTTTATTGTTTCTTTTTAAAATGTTGTACAGTATTGCTGTGTAACGGGTCTATTCACGAACCTTCTACAAATCCTCTTGAGGTAAAATTATTCTTTTTAACTGTATGGTCTATTGAGAACTTTCTCCCGAAGAAGACTTGAATTATTCAAATGAGTTGTCTATTTAAGCGTTGGCATTTAGGTACGCGAAGTTAGTCGATGGATATTCGCTGGACGGTCGATTATTGATAATTGGAGAATAAATGATAAAATTGTGCTTAAGACTTACGACCGGTGGTCGTACAATTAAGACAGCTAATCACGGTGGATTCTAGCTTGGAAGTCTAGAGAGCTCCAAGAGTAAGTGGAGTAAATTATACTTATATGTTATGTAGCCTTAAGCCATGCGATTGCTCTTCTAATTAATTACTAGGTGCATTTGATACTTTTAGTTGTGTGAAGTCAAAGGGAGAAATAAATTTGAATTTAAAACTTGAGTTTTAGATGATCTTTACTCGAACCCCCAAACATCAACAACCACTGGTCGGGTAATACAATTGTACTAGGATTTGATGGATGACATTTTACATAAGCCCTATTACTTTTAGTAGTAGTATCAGATAAATTTAAAAATATATAATATATAGCAATGAATATATAAAATTTTTCCGAAAATTTAGTTTTATAACCTTTGATTTTAATATAATTTTTAGATACTTTTGTTAAATAATCCGATAATCTTTTTTAAAATTGCGAATTGTGTTAGACACTAATTATTAATTAAGTTAAAATTATTTTATATTTATTAGCTATAAAATAGTATTGTTTCGAATAGAATTATACTTAAAACAGCTTATATTTTATTTACAAAATGAAACTATAAAACTGAATAGATAGGAAGCATTTGGTGCGTTGTGTCGTTTATTGATCATTCTAAAATTTTACGATCAGTACCTCTCATTTAATAAAAAGCCTTTCCATTTACTTAAGTTTGTTTTTTATGTGTGCTTACCTTTTTATTTCACTTCACTGAAAAACTGTATGATACCTTAACTTGTGGACAAAAGTTTTATTCCCATGATGCGTTTAAAGAAAGCCTGTTAAGCATAAACTGAAACTTCCTCGGGACAATGTGCAAAACATTAAAGAGAACTGGAAATTCTCTACAATTTTTTCATGATGCTTTTACTGAGTAAATCTTAATAAAAGATTCCTCTCGTATTTGGCACTTCTCTAAATGGCTTAAATACGTATTCAATTAAAAAAGTATCTGAGAAGTTAAGGTGTAAGGGAAAGAGAGAGATTCTAAAACTATCAATGATATATTTCGTTTATATCTGATATTTAATTACTATTTTTGCTTATGCATGATTATTTCGAAGAGCTAATGAGGTATCAATACTATAAGTCTTCTTCAAAAGAAGATTTCTGCCTCACTTTATTTTCTTTTTAAATTTCTTAATTTCTTAGAGACGAATTACTTTTATAATGATTATTTGGAAAGGGAAAAAAATGATGTTCTTATTTTTGGGTATTATTTCAAGATAGAGAAGCTACGGTATAATTTCAATATTTTTTTTATCAGATAACTAGAATAAGAAATTTAAAGGCAATTCAATTTACTGTTAAACTTAAAATTAAAATTTTTCGAATTACTTACTCGAATGATTAGTATTGGAAAAAAAGATACTTTCCCCATGCAAGATATAAAGAAATAAACCAAGAATTTTTTTTCTTTCTTGGAAACTTGAAAAGGAGTTGTTTTAAAATACCATTAGCACTCAAAATTTCATGAAATATAAAAAAAACTATAAGAAAGCAAGTGCATTATTAGTGCTAAATAACCTCGATTTTAATTTGATTATTAAATATAAAAAATAAATTACGACTAGATTTGGTTTATTATTCTTATTCGCGAACTATAGGCGTTAATTAATTCAATTATAAAAATTCGACCATATACTTTATCTTTGTTGATTACAACACATACGTAGGTATAAACACACTTATCATTTAAAAAAGGATACCATTAATTTCATTCCCTTCTCTTTGATGAAAATACATTCTTTACATAAAAGTGAATGTTTCATAATCATAGTATATTTTGAAAACACGCTCATGATATATTCTTATTTCCATATTCTCCACTAACCAATAATATATTCTTTAAAATATCAAGTATTAATAATCTGCTTATTGTTTATTGTAAACAAAATTAGCTGAAAGAAACAGTTATATGTTAATGAATTTTTATTGCTTGACAATACAGCAAGAATTTAGAACTAATTTCTAGTTCCAGTGTTTTTGAAATCTTTTTGTTTTGAAGAAATAGAAAGATACAAGGAATTGCCCGTCCCTTTTTATAAAATTCAACATAAATTTCAAAAATAAAGCCTCTCTTTGACTGAAAGCCGTTAAAAATTATAAAACATATAATTTCGATGGATTGAATATATCTAAATCTAAAAAAATAATATTACATTGAAATATTTCATACACTTCTTTTTCTATGTCATCTAACAGAGACTCAAATCTGTTTTGTTATAAAGTGTCAATCATGTTTATTTTCTAATTGACCATTTTATCAATTGTCGATTTTAAAAGGTTTTTATTTCCAGTGTTTTTCAGTGAAAATGCCCAGCCGCAGTTTATATCAAATATAAAATTGCTTCCTACATTCTTCTTGAAATTTGAAGAAAAAATATTAACACATTAATATGAATTAGGTGAATTCCCCAGAAGTTTACAGGAATATCTCATCACAAAATGTATGCTAAGTATAAAATTCCAAGAAATATTTTCTTTATATAAAAAAAACACGGATTAAAAAATATAAAAGGATTAATTGTTAATTCATGTAAAAATCCGTCATTTAACAAGCCTCATCTAGTTAACTTTCCTGAATTTCTAATTCTTTTTTTTATCTCTACAAGTAATGAAGTAATTATTGAAATAAATGGTGTTAAGACCATTTCATTCAAAAATGTGTTTCAGGTATGGTAAAAAATACACATAAACTGAATAAACTTTGCAATTTAATTTCTCTGAATGAATACTTGAGTAACCGAGAAGATATTCACATACGAAACTCTCTTTGTCCCACACGTGTTTACATTGTCGTAAATAATGTAAACATGCCTTTACTGTGCTTAAAAAAAAAAAAAAACCGAAACAAAGACATACAAGTAGTTTTTTGCTTTTTAAATAAATAACTAATAAATTAAATGTTAATAAAAATATTATTATGAAAAATAAGAAATTATTTTGTGAATGAAATAATTCCGACACCCTTCCCATTTTTGTACACGAAAAGAAGCTAGATTTCTTTAGAAAAATTATCTTGAAGGATCTAACAAGTTCTTCTGATGACTGAATTAATTACTTTCAATTACATTTAAGTAATTCGTTAATAATAATGCTCATAATAAGACTTTTTTGCCCTTACCTTCCTAAGTAGACAAATAATTACGGAATTATTTCGATTTCGAATAAAAAAAAACAAATCCATTGAAATTCCATAAATGTGGACATGCATGTTTTACGAGAAATTAATAAAAGTTTCACGCATAAAAATTTTTTGAAACAATCCAATGCTTATTTCTAAAAGAACGTGAGCGCCTTGTGGGTTTTAATTAAGGAAATTCTTTTAAGCGTTTTTTCCTTCTTTTGTTTCTTTTAGTACGAAAGAAGAAAAAAATCTTGTTTGTCTCCCAGATTTAATTTTTCTCATCAGTTGAAAAACACGGAAAAAAGAAAGGCTACAAGTTTTTTTCTTGTATTCTATAAAAGCTATAGAAAATACTTAATTAAGCCCTACTTTAGATGAGTTCTTAATAGAACTTATTCTTGGGGAAAATGAAGGTGAGAAAGCTGAATAGTGAGAAAAACACACATAAAAAATTACCAATGGAAATGAAACAAATTAAATAAGAAGATTTTATTGTTATACTATGTGCACACGATGTAAAAATAGATTTAAAAAAATTTGTTTTATTCTGGTTCAGAAAAATAACATTTCTTTAAATAAAAAAATATGCACGTTTATTTTAATGAAAAGGAAACTAATTGAATCCACTCAAATTAATTTTGGAAACAAGAAATAATTTGATTCGGTAAAAAGTATGTTTGATAAAAAGAAAGAAAGACACCCATGATATAAATTTGTAAAAATTGCGTACAAATAGTTATTTTTTTAATTAAATTAACCACCTTCTCTTTGTTTAAACATGAGTCAATATTGACATGAACATTTTAAACAAAAAAGACTTTTCAAAGAACGATTCCAGTGTGTTTAAAGTATAAATATTTTTTCCTTCTTTAATCATTTATATCACTATTTACTATTTAATTTTGCATTTTAAAGTGCACATGCATTCACGCACGTACACGTACACACAATATATATATGCATAATTATTTTTTTGAATTATTAAATAAATATAAGAACGCCATCAATAAAATTCTTATTACCTAGTATTTGAAGCTATAGCTAATAATTTAAAAAAAGACAATGATTGCTCGTGATAAAAATGATTAAGTCGGAAATAAATTGTTTCGTAAAACGTTTTAAATTTGGGAATTTTAGAACTATAAGTAAAAGAAGATAATTCAAATAATAAATTAAAAAAGGAATAGATTTTGCTTAACAATTGAAATAGGCCTTAAAATTTCAAAACAGTAGTTATTTTTAAAGATCTCGTCCGTTTTCATCAAATATTTAATATATTTTTTAATGCAACCTTACCCGAATTAACAAGAAGCATTTTTTAGAAAATTAAGCAAGAAATTAATGTTCGGACTAAAATAATTTTTTAAATGTGATTACCTGTACATTTTATCAAAAATAATCTTATTGAATACTTTTACAAAAGTTTCTTCTAAAAATACATATGTGTGAGTATTTTTAACATCCAACTATAAGAAATGCTAAACAACTATACGAAAAATGAAATAATTAAGTTATACAATTTTTTTACCCAAAATATAAATTTTGAAAGTTTTAACTTGAATAGAAATTGGTGGAATTTTAAATTAAATTTAAAATAATTTGCACAATCAGAAAATTCTGCTCAGTTAGAAATCGAGTACACTTAAACAAGTGAAAGTATTTTATTCATTTATAATAAAGTTTTAGATTTGTATAATTACCACCTCTTGTCTCTATTAAATTATATTAAGGTTGTTATGTACACTATTGCTTCTTTTTACAATATATTTCATATGTTAGATTTCCAAATGCTTTGACATGTATTTAATTTCTATCAAACTCAATATGTAAACATGATTTTACACAAAATCAGCATGTATTTCGCACATATTAATGTAATGCATTCAACTGAACATAAAAATATGTTCGAATTAATAATCTAAAATGTTCTGGATTATTACGTAGTTAACTACTAATGTAATTACAATTCTTTCAAAATTTAAATAATAAAATGAGGAAATAGTAAGCATTACAGTTTTGTTTGAGTATGTATCCTTCTCTTTAATTTTCAAAGATGACATACACATGAAATTCAAATTTTAGAGTTCTCAACAATGTGTTTTCAGACAATATACAACCTTCATTAAAACGTAGTGAAATGAAAGCAAGTAATCTGCGTTAAATTGATTTAGAAATACAATGCGCTTCAGTTAAAATTTTGCTTATTTTTGCTGAACTACTTCAGAAATGTCCACCTGGATTATAATTTAATCATGAATTACCAGACAATTTAATGTAAACATGTGAAGTAGCATAATTTCTATTATGCCCCAGACTTCTGCGTATTTTAATATTAGAAGATATTATCAAATAAATTTATGAAAGATATACGTGTATAAATTGGATTAAGACTTAAAATTATTAAGCAATGTAATGCATAAAATTTTAAATTATGAAAATAAAAAAAAACCCTAAAATATTTCGTTAATTTATGTGTTTACAAAAGTTTTAATTCTTTCAAATTCTTTTTTATATAGTAGATTGATCACTTGTACATACTATTATGCAGCTTTTATGACTGTTATAATTTCTTGAAGCACAAATATAATTAAATATTAGTTATTTTCAGTTGAATACCAAATAATTTCCGTCGACTTATTGCAAGGCTTAATGCATTACACAAAATAAAATGTATATATATATATATAAAAGCAAATTTTTTTTTTGAAAAATATATTGTTTCATCACATCACATATTTCTTCTACGCTACATTAATTATCTTAAGCTTCTTAAAAATAAATAAAATTTTTTTGGCATTAAAATATGATAAGAAACATGTTAATTGATATTGCAGTCACAACTCAAGAATATTTGAGATTTAATAAAAAATATTTAGAATTGTGTGTAGAAGGCTTAATTTTTAATCTAAAAGATGAAGACAATCTTTTTAGAAGAAAAACTATCTGTCTAAATTTTAATAATTTTATATCAAGAAGATACATGAAAGAAAAAAAACTATAATAAAAAGATTAAAATAAAAGAGTCAATAAAGCTTTCGCAAACTTTTTGTAATTGTTATATATGAGATTGGTGACTAAAACGTGTGTAAAGACTTAAAGAAAAATATAGCTTACAACAAAGATATTTCTGCATTTTTTTAAAAGAATTTATTTAAATGTAATCGATCAAAAACGACAACTGTATAAAAAAAATCAAGTTATTGATTCTCATTCAAAAGAAATTTTTCATGAACTCTGCAATTGATTTTTCAAATTTTTTCTCATCTCCGCATTGTCTGCTTAAGGACATTTCCTTTGAACTTCGGTTATATGATCCGGAATATGATAAATTGAAGGAAATGTTTCATTTTGCCTTGTTCTCAATTTACCGAAATTTTGTGAAAATGAGCATTTAATAAAACATACGTCACTTTTTATGGTATTTTTTAAAAATAAAAATCCGAATAAAAACTTGGAGTTTTATAAAATGAGGCATATAAAAGTAACACTTATTGAAAAATGGCTGAAAGAACTGAAAATGTAATTCTTTTGTAAAATTTTCCAAAGAAAGTTTTTCAAATTGCAGTGCATGTGTGCTAGACGTAAGCGAAGAATTTTGGAGGGGCAGTGGCACACACAAGAGGGGTGTCCTAGGAGTCCGAACCCCCCCTTCCAAAGCCCTTGAATTTTTTTCAATTGATGATAATCCTATATTTATATTAAGAACTTGTAATCAACAATTGATTTTATTAATTAATGCTAATTATTCATTCAATAATTTATTTTTTGCTGTTTTTTGTTAACGAAAATCGACAAAATCAGGAGAATCAATTGGTGTTGTCTTGAGGTATGATACGAGTAGGGGGACTTTCGACCATGGACCCTTGAAAATTTTTTGTGTGCGGTACTGTGGAGGGGTATACCATAGTATAATAATTAATTAAAAAACAAAAACACCACTCATTACATAATTTTTCCAACTAAAATTTAACATCACATATATATATGTTCCCTTTCCCACCCACTGTTTGAGAATCACTCTTCAAGGATACTGATTTGTGAAAAATTAGCATGGCATTTGCAAAAATAAAGCATCTACAATTGAAACTTATTTCGTTGGGAAGTGAGATAGAGAAAACGTGTTCAATTTCTCTGTACATATTAATAAGCAAGAAATAATAAATGAAAAATATATTTTAATGTTCAAAAAGGTCAGAAGAATTGCAAAATGGTTCAAAGATTGTATAGTCTGGTTAATATTGGTTTGAAGATGAAACAACAATTTTAGGGAATTTCCGATGTGTGTTTATGGAGGATCCTAATTATTTAAATTTATTCGTCAATTTTCAGATGCATTATTTAAATTGATTTATCTTTAAGTTTTGAAATAAAATATTTAAGCAGAAAATCTCACAAAAATCTTAAACTTGACAAATGTTATGATAAAGTAATTGAGCCCATTTTTGTTCTAGAAATGTTCACAGCACAACAACTCAAATGTTGGCTATAAGAGGAAAAATGTATCATTTAATAAGGTGTGATAAAGCATGATTTTATAATGCACATGCAATAAATTAGATAGTATTATTATTTTGTTGCAGACATATGGCGAAAATGTTCTATATATATTTGGAACTAATTTTCTACTTGAATTATGGAAATAATTTGGTTTTTAAATTAAACACTAATCATTTATCGAGGAATATTAATTATTAAAATAATCATTTATTAATACATCAAAAAAGCAATACTTCCCATGTTAAAAATTCGTCATTATCTGAATACTATCTGTCATAATCTGAATACTAATAATCATAATAATTATTATCATTAAGTGTATTAGTAGAACATTAATTATGTCTTAATCATACACGTTAATTAACCAATAAATTGCAAAAATAATTCTCTCAAGCATCTTTTTTAGAAGAGTTAAGTGTTTAAAAAGGTCCTGAAAACGGATGATAAAAATGATCATAAATTTAAGGTGATCTTAGAGAAATAAAACGTCTTTTTTATAGCCCTTAGTTTCGTGACGTAATGATCAGAAGCTTCGTAAGAATTTATTGAAAGTATATTTTTGGAAATCCCTTTGGAGAACGCATTCAATCAGTTAGTCCCTGCGGTAGATTTATAACCGACGACCCACAATCTTTCTAAATGGGTGCGGTCAGCATTCGTTCTTAATTTATATTTGACTGCTTCATTGGAGAGTTTAGAAAAGTCATTGAACACGATCAGTGAGAAAGAAAAAGAGGAAGAGTGGTTGAGTCAGAAATTAATGGTTTGTTAGTTTTTAATGCACACTGCTTAAATTTTATTCAAATTTATCAAAAAACGAATCAAAAATCAATTTTACAAGACTGATTGCAGAAAACAGCCATTTTCATATAAGCATTTGTATATCAAATCATCAGATGTTAATTACAATTGGTGTACGTAACATACGTGACCTACTCTCGGACCCGGCTAGAGGTGTGGGAGGAAGTGAAGGATCACTCGCCATAATACTTTTCAACTATTTATTCAGCACACTAATTATCAACAGACCAAGTATTCAAACAAGATGAGAAGTTCCGATTATGAGCAATAGGGGATTTAACTACGAGAGACGCGAATTATAAGACTTCTATTAAATTGATCCTCCTTTTATGGATTAATCCATTACTCTAATATTTGAGTTACAATTTATCTATGGTGACCAATCGTCACTTAAATATCTTCAACTATTTAATGCCCAAAACGCGCTATTAATGTTTACTAATACCTGATCGGTAGATATCTTTCTTTGTCGTCAGCTTCTCTATATTTCAATCTCCAGGCAACTCCGTTTAACCCTGTATTCATTTCTCTAGCTAAAAAACCTATACTATCTATATACATAACTGACCGAATCTGTATATCACGGTTTCTCCTTCCAAAAGGCTTGATTGTGATTGATAGCTCAAAGATTCCCCAAGAGGATTAGTCGAAGAACGCGTATAGATCCATCACAAGTAGTTAAAAAGTAATAATGCAACTGGATGTGGCGCGTTTAACTTATAATGACTAAAAATATACTCAAAACTCCCGAGGAGGAAGAATTTAATTCGTATCCATGCATGCATGGACGAATCAGTTGTGAACATACACCGGTTCTGGGCCAGGAGGAGCGTGAGAGAAAGGGGTAGAATTTTCACCCTACCGAACCTCCTTATCTCCGTACCGCGGTAGCCTAGTGTAGACCGCGGTAGCCTAGTGTTAAAAATCCCGAACTCGTGGTCGGCGTTTCATGAGCTCAAGCCCTAGTGCCACTGAAGACTAATTGTGTAGATGAGCTGATGCTCGTTAAATCTGTCGTGGCTCAAAGTCCTCCAATTGGTGTGGTATGATAGTTTGCAGAGTGGGGGCGGGACAGTTCAGGTGTTATCTTTGTCATTTCACCGAGGTTCAAAATTACGAGGTTTGCCGCCAATAGTTCTTGTGTTGCTTTAAAGTAAGACGTTAAAAACACATACTCAATCCGTATTGATGATAAGAATTCTGAGAACACTTGGGAATGAATTTTTTTAAGAAAATGCTATTTTTTAGTGTATTCTTACATTAACTTAATGAAACGATTTAATTGGATGAAAGTATTATAACTTGAATGAATTAATTATGAGATTGGAAAGCATATTTTGTTGGATGAATTCTATAGAGACAGACATCGTGTCCTTGAATGTTAAAGTGTTTTATTCAAAGCCTCGCTTCCAACATAGATAAAAATGAATACTCAATTCCGTACTGAAGCTAAGAATAAATTTGGGATAAATTTTTTAAAAATTCAAAGCACCATCTTTTGAAAGAGAACAAACGGATGCACGTGGATATTATTTCTGCAGTAATGGGGAGAAGGCAAAAAGACTAGTAGATCAAAACCTAATTTAAAGGAAAGAACAACTTTCTGCTAGAATCTCGCTGCTTTTAATGCGTGTGTGGGGGAGAGAGTGAGTGAGAGAGAGAGTGAGAGAGAGATAGTGAGAGAGAGATAGTGAGAGAGAGATAGTGAGAGAGAGATAGTGAGAGAGAGATAGTGAGAGAGAGATAGTGAGAGAGAGATAGTGAGAGAGAGATAGTGAGAGAGAGTGAGTGAGAGAGAGTGAGTGAGAGAGAGATAGTGAGAGAGAGATAGTGAGAGAGAGATAGTGAGAGAGAGAGTGAGTGAGAGAGAGTGAGTGAGAGAGAGTGAGTGTGAGAGTGAGTGAGAGAGTGAGAGAGAGAGTGAGAGAGAGGGAGTGAGAGAGAGGGAGAGAAAGAGAGAGAGCTTCACTTACATTAAATAAACTGATTGCTGTAAGGGTACTGATGCTGGACTTTTCCAAGAATTAAATGTATATATGTCCTTATCACAAGAAGAATGAGCGTTATACGGAGCAATTGTAAAACCGTTATATATCAACACTGATAGTTTTGTTTATGATATTAAATGCGATGATACTTAAAGTGATATTAAAAATGTTAATGATCTCTTTGATATTTCGGAATACCCAATTGGTTATATATATAGAATATCTCTCGCCAAAGCAAAAAAGGTCAAGGTACGATGAAAGACAAAAATGTATAAAATTGCGTTGGGTGAGTGAGTGAATATTAACGTCGCACTGATTAGCAACACGAGGGCTTTTGGCGTCGGTCCGCGTAATTTTGAACCATGGTCAAGTGACAAAATTGCGTTGGAGAAGGGAATGTATTCCTTTTAAGTGAAAAGCTGCCATTTGATTTAAAAAAAAAATTTAAGTTGTACAGAAATCAACTCTGAAAGGGAAAAAATAGATTTTCAAGTTACCACAGATGCTCTTTCTAGAATACCTTAATTTAAATATTTCAGTGAATTTATTTCTATGAGTGAATCATAATATTTATACAGAGGAACTTAGAACAAGCTTGTATATACAAATACATATTTATCAAAAGTTTAAACATCCTGCTATATGCGTAGAATTATTACGAATTGTATATAGAATTTCAAATTCGATATTTTGTGCATAAATAAAATGAAACCTTCCTTCTTTGTATTTTTTTTATAATTTACTTTTAAGATAATTTTATAAAGATATATATACATAAAATAAAAGCTCTGAAAAATGTCTTCTCATTTGTGATTCCCTTTCTCTGAGCTAACATGTGGTTCGTCAAGCTTTGAAAAGCTTACTTTGCGAGACGTTTATTAGATACAAAATCATTTGGTATTACGGCGTGTATTAAAACTTTTAAATGAGATATTGGATGTTGAATTTCATAAAGGAATGTCACATGATATGTATATATATGAGGGATGTTCTTATAATATATGATTTACTGAGGGAATTAGGTGGATGATAACAAGGTATCTAATCTGTTACAAGCGGTAATCATCACAAAACAAAAGGTGTCCGACTACACTTTCAAAAATTAATTAAAAATAGACAAAGATTTTCACATAGGTTCTTTTTTGTTCCATGAACAAAAGATTAAAATTTCTCTTTTTCAAAGTAGATGGCGCAACGTCCACATTTTCCAACATACTCGTTTCAAAAGGGCTTCACGACGAGAACAAGCGCAAGTTGTAGCATGGTTTATCGAATTTAAATCTGCAACACATATATAGAGTAAATGGGGCATCACCACACTGGAATTTGAAAGTGAGAAAAAGTTCCCGGGGTGATGGATGGAAAAAAGTCTAATAGAGTGGCCACCCATATCTCCAGACACAACCCCTTTGGACTTCTTGTAGGGATAGTTGGAAAACATTATTTACCATTCATTAATTCGTAACGACGATGAATTGAAAACTCAAATTATAATGCGCATTCAGAATGTTGATCCTGTAGTGCTTCACAGAACAACGTTGCTAAAAAAATTGTATAGACTCCATGTGTTGCTTGCAACTATTAATGTGCACATTGAAATTGTGCAATAAAGTATTGTAAAATAAAACTTTAATGTTTTTTTAGGGAACAAAAAAAAAATCGTAAATGAATATTTTTTTTAAAATTATTTTTTCTTGTATCAATATTTGAAAGTGTAATCATACTTTTCGGGCACCCGGTATATTTGTTAACTTTATTGTTCAGGGCAGTTTTTTACAAAGATCGAGAAATGAGGAATATTTCTTTAAATGCTTCTTTTTTAAAATTGTTTCAAAAACGTTCGAGACAAACAACAAATTTCCTATTTAGCTAGATAAGTGAATCCTTGAAAATCGAAGTTTTTTCTTGAAAGTTATAATGATGCAACCAATTTATTTAAAGATTTGAAAACTGAAACTGATGAACGATTACGTGTTTGTGCGAATATTTTTATTGGAAATAAAGTTGTTTATGTGTCCCTCAGTGACAATTGCTTCTAGAAATAGTTAATTTTACTTCTCAATAATTTCTTTGTAGTAAAATATGGTATTTAAGGGATTAAAACGTAAGACTTATTACCTTTGTATAAACTAGTCGACTGATCGACATATTAAGCATTTAAAACTTTTAGCGAAAAGTAAAAATAAGAATTTTGTAGAAATATCCGATTTCTTTGATAAAGATAATGCATTAATGTGCCATTTATATTTTAAAAAGCAATGTTCCATTGACTAAATATCAAAAATCAAAACTGGCCTCTTTTAAAATAGTCATGCGGAAGTTATGCAGTAGATCTGTTCTTTTGTATACGAAAAAAAGATTTTGTTAGTTCAGAAGGGGAAAGGGTACCTTAGTTTCCTAATTATAGCTGATTTTTTGATCATATCCTTTTTGTTTAATGGAGCACACTAAAAAATTTATGCCTGTGTCCGAGGAAAGATTTCGAAAGTTTGTTGAAAATTGATTGTCTACATTAGATAAATGAATACATGTCATTCTTCAAAAGGAAAAAATACCACGGATTGGAAGAAAAAGCAACACTTTATCTACAAATTCTTTAGAAGTTACTAAACTTTTCCATTCCAAATAAAAATTCTGACATCAGGGAGACAGTGGATACGAAACAAGAAAATTATCAGAACCATTCTGCAGACACAGTTGAAGATAAGAGATATATCTCATTACAAGCATATCTTAAAAAAAACTGTTAAAATATGTACCAAAGAGGAAGCAAGAGTTGATGCAATTGAGAAAGATCTAGAAAATACATCCACAGTGAGACATAAAAATACGTAACACAAAGAAAATTACAAACTTTATCCAACAGAATCATGATGAAATACACTGGATACTTGATAAAGAGCTAACAGTGATTGGAAAAACTAGGCGCAATACAAGTGTTGCAAAACTTGGTTAACTAATGATGTACAGAAGAATAAAATCTTTAGGATTTGAATCTTTTAACGAAGTTTTAAAAAGAAAAGAGAATTTTCCAACGAATTATGTTAAGAATAAACATCTGAAGACAGAAAAAATATGTGCAAAACCTTTATTCTGGATAAAATATTGAGTGCAATTTTTGTTCCTAAACAAATTTCTTTTATTTTTTCAATTTATAGTCTATTTTGTTTTTATTTCCTGCACAAAACAAAATAAAATAAACAGAGGCTAATAGGCATAATTCTCTTTCGCTTTTGATGAGTTTAATTTTTAAATTTTTTTTTATTTTTCTTGATTACAGAAACGGTTGCTATCTAATTATTTCTATGCCAATTATTATTAATAGCTATGAATATTTCCGGAAAGCACTTTCACATTTTTTTCTTTAACTTTCTGAAATATTTCTACAATAGAAGCTTTCTAAAAATTTACCATAAATAATTATTTCTTTCCTGAAATAATTCTGAAAAATTTTGCTTGTAAATTCTTTACCAACATCTGTTAAAAGTTCAAGAAAAATACACTTTGAAAATATTCACTCGAACGCTGATACTACTGATTTTTCATTTTTACTGTGTAATGAAAAGCCAAAGCTTATTTAGATAAAACACATATGCTAGTAAGTAAAAATCTGTACCCATCATTAAATTTAGTAACAGACTGCATATCCACTAAATTGGCTTGAAATTGCTGATTCATCCGATTTATAAATATTTGATTTTTCTTAAATTTCTTTTTTACAGGTTTATGTAAAGTATGTGAGTCTTTTCGACTTTTTAATATCTTTTCTAGGAAATTTCGATCTAATTAAAGCCTCAACACTACCGAAGCTACCTGGATGAATCCAGCTCTTAATAAACTGCTTTAAGACTCATTTATAACTAACAAATGATGTACTAATTGAATAATATCACATGAACAAATAATGTAATAGCGTAATAAACTATTTATGCCATTAAATTTAAGAATAGCATCACATCTGAAAGGATTTAAAAAAAAATATAATATGAGTATAAACAAATGTAAAATTCATTAATACCTCGACTAATGCGAACCCGGAGTTACGCGATTTCCAAATCTCGTCGATTCGTCGTTTGTTTGAGGGGAAAAAATGGTAAAATTGGTGACACTAGCAATGTGATTGAAAAAGTTGTCAATGTTGAAAGGAAAATAAATTTGGAAGGGGATAGTGATGACATTCAAGAACTGATGCATTCCCACAATCAGGAGCTGACAATGGATGAACTCATAGAAAGAAATGCATAAGCAAGAGTAGGACATTGAAGAATTTGAGTCTTTAGACCCAGTTCAATTCGACAGAAAGCCTCAGTTGAATTGAAAAGTGATTACAAATTTTAGAAAATTTAGACTCCAACGAAGAGCGTATTTTTTCAATAAAACAATGAATATAATAAAATAAATTTTTAGCATTCTACGAGGAAATTTTGCGGAAGAAAAAAAATCTTTGAGCTTGCAGACTACTTTGTTAGATTTTATAAAATTTTTTACATCAAAATAATTTCGGTTTGCGATTTTGTATGTGTGTTATCTAAGATTTCATTAAACATCTTCTTTCTAAGTTATTATTCTCTTTTGTTTCTGACCCCAACTAAAAATAATTTATTTATATTTGTATGCTAAATTATACCCCGACTTACGCTTTTATCACTCAGTCCCACTTATTGCGTAAGTTCGGCGTATTCCTGTATCAAGAGTGAATAATAAGAATATAACAAGTACATAAATAATTATACATAATACAAACAATTAGGATATGAGATAATATAGCATTTTTATAATATAAATTATATCCAACTTATTTACGCGTATTTACCTGATATGTCGAAAAAAATCTAAGTTAATAATTCTAAATGATGCCTTGAAAATTCAGTGAAGAAGTTGTTCTTGTAATAAAATTGAAAATACAACAACAGGATAGCGAAATTAAGTGAAGAATTTTACTGGATTAGAGAACTGTTAGAAATGGGAAAAAATGGATAATGGACGGCAAATAAATGACAGCAGATAGGAATTGAAGTTATGTATATTGAATATAAATATGGCCTCACAATATGATTCCGATATATTTTAAAATTAAGTCGAGTAGAATTTAATGACTTATTTTGAAATTAATATTTTAATTTAAAATTTGGCATTAGTGATGCTAAATTTTTGATTTTTGAATATAGTACAAGTAATTTTGCATTTTTATACGTTGAAAATGAAGTTTGTGAAACTAGTGTTTCATATTTTTTAGAAGTTATGATTGTCGTATTTTAATACTATATATTTTACTATATTAAATGCAAAAAAAAAAAAGTTAAATAATGATTATATGATTATTTAAAATTAACGATTTATATTATCCACAGTAAAATGCAAACATGATTAAAATGCGCGTTACATTAAAACTAAATTTTTCTTTTAAAATACTTTTTTTTGTTAAAGAAATTTCAGATTAATATTTTGAATTAAAAAGGCGAGAACAAATAGCAGTAGAATTCTCTTACAATGAATTCAAAAATGCCGATCGCGAGCAGAAAACTGCCCATTTTCTTTGCGTTATTTTTCAATTAGAAATTCTATCAAACCATGAGCAGCAATAAAATATTAAAAAATCTAGTCTTCAATGCATGTGTGTGAAAACTTATTTTTTTCAAACTTCAAATGACAATGAAACGCAATTAGCACAAATTTTTAACCACATTACGATTTCCAAATTAAAGCAGAAAAGGCCGTTTAATTTTCTGATTACTTTTATTTGTACATTAGTTGAAGATCACAAAACTGATACATCCATTAAGTTTCTTAATGGAATCGTACAAAATTAATGGAAGCTTCTGTATAGATTTATTGATTTTCATTTCTTTTTTTTTTATATCGCATGCTTCTCCAACTCAAAAATATAGTTTTTTTGGTGATCTAATTACTCGGCACAAAAATTCGTTATTAATAAGATAAATATTAATTTACTAAGGAGTAGCTAATATTGAATATACTCCGATTTCTTCAGATTCATTTTGGGTTTGAGAGACCCATTACCTTAATTGTTTTGTTTTCCTTCCGCGTGTATTTCTGCTAGCATTAAGGAATCACAAAAAGTAGAAAACTAAACTTAATTAACTTGGAGATATCTAAGGAGGCGGATAAAGGAAAAATGAGAGAAAAAAAGGGAAAAATCTAAGGTTTTCCATATTAAATGTCCGCAGCATGAGACGAAACTTTTGAATAAATTATTTTGTTAGTAAGAGAGAACAACTTATATATTGAATAAAAGTGGTAAATTGAGTTTTCGAGTAGCTAAAAAGCTCCGTGTAACGGAACATGAATTAACGCTGGAAAAACATTGCTTTTATCAATTTGGAAAAACAATGACATATATTTTTCTTATTTGCATAAATAATGGTCAGAGGTTTAATAAACTGAAAAAAAAATGAGATTAGTTTTTCCCACTCAATAAAGAACAAAATGAAACAACACTACAAACATCTAAATATGCAAAAACAATCTTCATTAAATTAACATCATGGAATGTATCTGATATAATAAACTTTCAGACAAAAAGAAAAACAAATTAGAAATTAAAATGAATAATGAGACACACATTTATTGATAAATGTAACACGTTAGTTGTTAATGGTAAAGTTGTGATTTAGCTTCAGAAGACACAAAGCCTTTTGCTAAATTATAACAAAAGAACCCACTTGAAGCTCTCCTCCAGTAAGGAGAAACAAGACAATAGTTATAAGAAAATTTTAGAGAATAATAGTACACCAATAGAATATTTGAATTAAAACTGTACTATTACCGCTTTCGAACGCTAAGCCGACGGTCCTCGTAATTTTCACAGCCTCGGCCAAGTAAAGAGACAAATACCTGAATTTATGTCTACTTTTCTTAATTTGTACACCACTATATGGAAGGGCTTTGAGGACACGTTTCATTTAACATGCAGCAACCCCTATTATTTGGCACGTCAAAATTGGAATTGCGGTTTGATTGGAATGCTGTCGGTCATGCAACATGCGTTTAGGATCACTTAGCTACAGCGCGGTCAATTTACATTTGCTAATTAAAATACCCATGATTCAAACTGAGATATTATGAGTTAAATGTCATACAAAGGCACAAAATAACATTAGCTTCATATAAACTATTAGAGAATAATGAGATAATTGTATTGCTACTGCGTTTCAGATTATATGTAATATTATATATGAATGAGGAGCACTCATTTTTCTCGAACTTTGATCTAACTTTGAGAATTAGAGTGCCTTTGATGCTTTCTAATTGCCTATTGTTTTATTAAATAATTAAATGCCAAAAATTTATTTCTGTAGATTATGAAAATTTCAAATATTTATAATATTATTAAAAATAAATGTACTATTAATTTTAAATTTACCTTGAAAAAAATCTGAACTTAGAAAGCTTTGCAATGTAAAATGTGTGTGGAGTGAGACCTGGCTAATCTGGATGCAGCAAAGTAGTTCGTGTGTGGAGATTAAAAAAATGTGGATAAAAAAGTGAGTTTTCTTTGGTGTCGTGGAATTATGTGTATTTTACATTTGTTTAAATCTTTTAACTTATTTATAATTGCTAAATATTTTTCAATTCTTCTTGCCATAGTATATTTAAAATTCCACTTGATGAAAATGCCCACACACATATACACTGGTTTCAAAAGCTTGTTGATGTTAATCAGTGATAGGGTGTGTACATGCAAATCTTTTCTCAGTGACGCAATAGGAAGATGGTGGAGGCTATATAAAACGTTGCAAGTGAAGTGATGTGAACATGCATTTGAGATTTGGGCTGTTTGTGTAAATCAATGAGTTCGTCTATGATTCAACTGTTCCAAAGTATTGATTACAGCTCAAAGAAGATTCATCAACTTGTTTGTAATAGGCAAATCAATGAAATGGCAAACATTGATCTACCACAGGAAGAAATGTCTAGTGTTGTAAATGCAGTACTGTACGCAAATTTTAATCAGTAAAAACGGTACCAAACAGTTGGAAATTTCATAGACAAGTTATAAGAACTCGACCAACAATATCAGACAAGATCTGTCTTTGTTCGTATTGCACGATGTAATTGGACGATATGGGACAGACAGCTGTTTTTAAAGCTTTCTGCAACAGCTAGAACAATAATTTTTAGATTGCAACTTACAGAAAACTTAGGAGACTGGACTGTATGCCTACAGTCTACGGTGTACAAAAGAGAACCCACTTCGGAAAGAGTCGAGAGCATGTGAACTGAAAAGACAATCAATGGAGCGAAGTAACGTTCTGCAATGAATCATGATACAGTTAACACAGTAATTCTCGTAGCTGCATAGTCTAGATGGAACAGGAAACACGTTAACCACTCTCATAACATTTTAGTTTGGGCGGGCATATTGTCTGCTGGAAATACGAATTTATACGTTTTCGGAATAGAATCTATCATTGGTCAAATTGCAGTGGTTATGCACTAGAATCTCGTGTTCATTTTTGTTCATGGAAGAGATTGAAAGGCATACCGTTCTCAACTCACTGAGCAATATTCTAAAAGGGAAAATAGCAAGTTCATGAAAGGGCCACTAAGATTCCCAGATTTAAATATGATTAAGCATGTTTGGGATGTATTTGGACGAAAGATTTTACTTGCCAGCTTCCAACTAGTTATTTCTAAGCTCAAAACTATTCTGAAGCAGGACTTACAGAATTTGTCCCCCCAGAACTGATCTAAGTTTTCATTTGTAGCATGAAACGTAGCTGTTCTGCTTATATTGCAACACAAGTGGTGATCACCCCCTCCCCTACTAAAAAACTTAGCAGTTTATTTCCTTTTTTTGAACTGATTGATGAACTTCTTGCTTTGTTTCTATGTTGAGTCACTCGCGTAAAACAAGCAATAAATTTATTTTTATGCATTCTTCAACTACTTCATTTATTTGTAATAAATTTCTAAGTATGCTACATTTCATTCCATTATGCCTTTTATTTCACACCCTACTTAAAGAAATAACCATTATTCTAAAGTTTTGGACACCAGAATATTTATATGAACTTCTTAAGGAAAGTTAAAGAAAAATAAAATACATTAGAATAAAATCTTACTTATTAAAGTTAAATATCTAATCTGCTAAAGTTATGATCTGGCAAAATTCCAATTTATAATTAAATATTTTGTATCTGAATGACTAGAAAACTTGTTCAAGTTCGACGAAGAAATTTTGCTTCCCCACATTCTCATTCAAAATGCAGTGTTTGAAATTGAAATGACATCTCATGTTATTTGCAAACATTGCTGGCCCCATAGAACATTAACTGTTAAAATTATTCGTAATATTAGAAAAAATATTTTTTTTTTTCAATTTGAAAACAAAACAGAAAGGAAAATAAACTTTTTGTGAAATGTAGAAATTACTGAGTATAGAGGTACTGCAGTAATGAGTCTTTATTAGTTTTTTAAAATGAAAACTGAAGGGGGGGGGACACTTTTGTAATTCCCACACAATTACTTTATTTTAATGAGAAAAATCTCAAACTTAATTCTCTTTGAAGTTCAAAATTAGCCGATTGCTTTAGGTAATCAGAATATCGGAGAATTGGTGTAATAAATCTAAAACTATATAATTCGTTTTATCTTATTTAGAATTATGTTAAAAATATTATTATCATCAAATACCTTAACTTTATTTATCGAACTTTAATTTACATTTGCCTTTAGTATCACTCAATGAATTTTAAAACAGGGATCTAATACACATGACAAAATACCAAACAAAAACTGATTTATCTAGATGTTAGAAGTAATTTTAGTAATCTCAGATACATATATATCCCTAAAATCAATTTATTATTACCTCCAAACAACGCCATCATTACTTATTCTTATTTTATTGCACTGTATTTTATCTATATTTCAACGAAAAGATAAATATATTGAACGAGATACTGTACAGATAGCCAGTATAAATGGTTTCATCGGTAATATACAAAAAGCCATTGACAGTAACTTTTATGTCCTACATGCTATTACAAATGAGATATTATGAGCCTAAGTGACAATTGTCCTTCTTTAGACTGTAAGGGGAATAAGTTACAAATATATCACATAAAACTATCTGAATACGCATCCAACTTGAACAAAGTGAAGAACTATCTTATAAACGAGAGCTTTTCATTATTAATTACTTTTCTTTGTGAAGAGCCACACACAAAAACTCAAACTCTAACAGGACATTGTTCGCGCAATCAATCGCTTATATTTCTTTTTATCTTTTGCTTTTATATAGCTCATTTTCTTCAACCACAGCTCTCTTTCTTTTCATACGCCTTCTATTCTTTTCGTATCATTCAAAGTGTAAAGAATATAATGATTAGATGCAACTTGATGTAATTGCCTTATAATTGTTCTCATTAAGTTAAAAATACCTTTTATTATGAATTCAAGAGTATATTATACAAATCTTTGAGTTTAGCTTAATTTCTTTTCTCAGCATAACAAATGTTTAAGCTCAGAATAGTCAAAAATCACTTATCCTAACTATTCAGAATTTTAAAAGGAGAAAATATTAAATTTAAAACTTTTTATTTAAATTCGAATTAAGACTATCATGCGTTACAAAGATGGAGAGAACATTTGAAAAAATATCCTAAATATTCATCTAAATTGGATTATATAATACAACTACATTTAAATTATTAAAACAATAGAGAGACAGTTTACACACATATATGCAAGCTTAGTAATGCTTGAAAATTGAATAGTTAGCATTTTTTTAAGTTGCAAGACTTGTCCTTGAAAAAGTAGCTACTGAATATGGTTAAATTAAAAATAAGTTAAACTAACATAGGAAAAAAGGGGATATCATGGTAGAATAAAATTTTAGAAGCTTTATATCAAATAATTTCGAATGCAAAACAGCTACTTTTTAATAAGCAGTATCAAGCTTATTCATCAGTAGCTTACTTTTTCCCTTTTGAAGACTTTAAATTTTCGTATTCACTTGATTAAAAGTAGTAATGAAAGTTAAAATGTAAATTGCTCTTAATGACTTTAGTATCAATATTTAGAAAATGCAATTTAACATCTTTGCTTTTTAAACAAATGTTTCTTGATACTAAATTTGTCTGAAACATAATCACATAGCTTTAATGAAGTTAATTGTATTTCTATGCAGATAAATTAATAAAAGAAATGAAGAAACACCTCAATAAAAAATCTTGTTTATATTAAAAATAATACTTTGATATCAATTACCAAAAGACAATTTTTTATCTCCCTCTCGTTATTTACATAAAAAGCTTTATATTGCATTCCTCCGGAAAAAAAAGGAGGGATTTTTTTCTTAGTTAAAAACATAAACTAATAATACTCCTGAATTTGAGGAGTATATTTGAGGCAACAAGTATTTTTAAGACTTAGTTATAATCTTTTGCTAGCGTTTTGCTACTTAACCAAATTACTTAATTTTCTCCAATTTATATATTTTTTCTGGACTCACTTTAAAATCAATGACCAATTTTTTAAAGTCAAGTTATATAATGACTAACTAGCTGGATCTCATTTAGCGATTAAAATACATGTGCTGAGAAAAATGCAATTCATTGTAAGACAGAAATTATATATTTTCATTATTTTGTTACTATGTTCCTTATGTATGAATTTTGTTTTAAGGTAAATGTTATAAAAGATGTTATAAAAATTATTAGTTATAATAATGATGTGTATATTATATAAGTTACTCATATAAATTATCAATACCAAATTTACATTTACCTTTTTCAAAAGGAATAAGTTAAGAATTCGAATACCATAATAAAAATTTGTAGTAGTACTTTTTAGCATTACTTTTTAAGTTTACTATATTTTAAAAGTTATATGATTGGAAAGAACAAATTAAACTACTATTAGATTGAAAAAAAATAATATTTTTACTGCTTCTATTGATATATCTGTACCTTACCCCTTAAAAATGAAAATTAATATACTTTAAAGTAATTCAGCATGAATGGAGTTTAAAAGAAAACTATTTGCGATATTGCACTTAAATTTCTTTTATATTCAGACTTTTTTGTTAAAAGATTGATAGCTTTGATTTTTTTTTTGTAATTTAAATAATCTTGGGATTTAACAAAATCTTAATGAATAACATATACAAAAATTTAGAAAGACTTAGTTTTTTTAGATTTAAATTATCTGATACATTTTTTTATATTTGATTTTCCGAGGACTTAAGCTACAATTATAAATTTTCCAAGACAATCATGAGTTTTATCTACAGTTTAAACTTTTGTTTTACTGTAGAACCGGGAGCTCTATTTTGGTATTCTATTTGCTTGAAAATAAAATGTTGCAATTTCTACTCTCATTTAAGAAGGAAAATGCATAACTCTTACTTCTCCTTTAGCGTAATCTGGAGGCTCGATAGGAGGATATTTCTTGGGTTGGTCGAAAGCTACATTTTCCATGAACCATTTAAAAGACTTGCATCCGAGTCTTTTGCGCAAAAGCTTCTGTTCAGTCAGATTTCCCACTTCGAGTCCTCTATAATGAGGTCTTCGCATATACAAATATTCTTTATATTCATCCATCCAGACTTCTGCCACTCGTTTATAATTCTGTAAAAAAATAATAATGATGTAGTCCGCCATATTAAAAAGGTTTTTGAGTGCATAACGACTGATGCATATTTTTTAAAATAAATTTAATACAGATCATAAGCTTGTGCTTTGGCACTTTTAAAGATATAAAATTGAATTATTTAGCAATGTTGCAGGAGAATTACTCGAATAAGAAATACATATGATTTTGCACTCATAAAAAAGTTTTGCTATTGGAAGTCAACTGTTACACAAATATTTAATGATGAAAATGAAATAAAAAAATGTTTATTCGTTATGCATAATAAATAGATCAAACTTCTTGACCTAACGAGAGCTGATTGAAGTCAACTGTTATGCAAATATTTAATGATGAAAAGGAATAAAAAATTATATATTCGGTCGTTATGAATAAAAAAATGGAGTAAACATTTTGATCTCACGAGAGTCAATTTAACAAATTAATGTTCTAATAATTTTAATGTTTCAATTCCCCTTTTGTATCACATGAGCTATTTCATTATAAAATAATTACAGTCCATTAAATATGATTTTCTTTTGAATTTGTATTTAATGTAACACATTGATTATATTAGAAAACTCTAAATTAATTGCTTTAATATTTTAGTTTCGTAAAATAACCCGATACAGTTCAATTTAATTGAATTAACAGCACTGTGGAATTTCACAATCACCTATCGTTGATGAAACTTGTAATTGCGAATCACGGTCAGTTAACGACGAGGATGCATGAGTACGAGATCCACTTTCCTTAATTTAATATCCTATTTCGTGTGAACTTCTACTCCAGTTAGTATTTTCTTAGATAAGTCTCATTATACACAATTGTACTTTAACGGAAATAAATTTAATTTTAGTACATGTTCGACAACTAAACTGCTATTAACCAGGATACATGAATTTTCTACATGGTAATAAAATTCAACTTTGGAAAGTACACAAATTTTCAATAAAAAAAAATTGTTTAATACAATGCCTAAAGTTCTTAAATTGACTGCTATTTTTATGCAAAGAACAAAAATGCTTACATTAGTTTTTTTGTTTTAAATCAAGGGATATTTCTCATAGTTTATTTTTATTTTATTAAAATGATAGGGAAGAAAACTTTAAATTTAGAATATTCTTTTCTTAATATATAAAATTTTATATGCTTGTTTCATAATAAAACGTTACACAATATGATTTTAAGAGGTGTTGGTATTAATAAATACTTTTAATTATTCCTAATTATAAAATAATTTTAATTATTCCTAAAACTAGAAACTGAAGATAATGATTCTCCATTTCAGAAAATTAATCGTTGTGATATTTTGCAAGGAATGTTAAAACATTAAACAATTATTAAATTCATTATATGTATCTGTTTGAAAGTAGGACAAATGGCAAAGTTATACAGTTCTTATGAATAATAATGGATAATTCTTATTAAAAAGTTGAATAATTTTTTCCGATTAAATTTGTAATGAAAGAAGATAAAGACCAGGGAAATACTAAAACATTTTAAAATTTTTTCAATCCCTTTATAAAATCCTTATTTACAATTTCACCAAACGTGTCTGTATTTATTAAATTATGATGCAAAATCACTAATTTCAATAGAAATTTATATTGAAAAACATATCTATTATATATATTAAAAATATATGCAGTAAAATACTACACGTAATACTTTAATAATATATCTATAATAAAATACTATATTATAAAACTTTATATATATACGAGGTAGGATTCAAAAGTTTCTGCGCTGAGTCTGTAACTTAAAAAATATTATTAAATAAATTGCTGAAACACATCTTCCTTCGAAATAAGACCCTTAAGCAATAACACACTTTTGCTATGACTTGTAAAGATCGTCGAAGCATTTCTAGAATCCATTTTTATCCATGTCCTGTAACTGAGCCGGAGATGCAATTTTAACTTTATATGCAGATTGAAATCGACGACCCTACAAGCGAAGTGCTGGTTTAGGAAATAGGCTGAAGTGGCCGAGGGTGAGATCAGGGGAGTAAGGAGGATGTGGCAAAACAATTGTTTTCGGTTTTTGAAGTCAGGAAAAAGGAGGGATCAGTGTGCAGGAGCGTTATCATGTAAAGCACCCATGATTTTCCAGTTCTCGATTTTGGTCTTTTCTTTCGAATTGGCGCACTCAAACGACACAGAATGTCTATTTAGAGTTCTTTGTTTGCAGTGTGTCCTTCAGGGATAAATTATAGATGCACACACACATACAATGCCTTGGATATCGAAGAACACTTCTAGCATGACCTTCCATTTAGAACGATCTTGGTGGAATTTCTGCTTGCATGGAGACTGTGGTGATTCCCAAGTCACCGATGCTCTCATTTTTTATGTGGCCCGCAATCCACCATTTCTCGCCTCCAGTAAAAATTCTGCCAAGTAGGGGAGGATCTTTGTCAACAGCCAAGATTAAGCCTCTCGACATTTCTATTCAAATTGCTTTTTTGGACCTTGTTTAACATGCTGGGAACGATGCGCTGCCTCCCCCACCCCTCCAACGCATGCAAAGATCCTTAGCTAGTATCTGTTGACATGTGGCCTTGGATATTCTAACTGATTCTGATATTGGCGCTATTGTTAAAAGCCTCTTCTTACGTACGGTCGCAGAAACTTTGGGACGGAACTATGCGCGAACTCCTACTAATGATCCTCTTGGGTATTCTTTGGTTCTAGCAAAATTTATCAATCTTCTCTTAAGAAGAAAACGTGATATGCAAATTAAGTTTATTATATATAGTTCTAGTTCGCGAGTTAAAGGGAGTTAGTGAGTTAGAAGTGAAGAGAATAGATAACAGAAAGTTAGAAGGTTAGAAGTTTAGTTAACTAAAGGTGGCAAGAAAGATACAAGGTGAAGATTACCATAGAAAAATAGAAAGACCTCGTAAAAGATTACAGATAGGAAGTTGTGATTGATAAATTAAATTGATTAGAAGACTGCCTACAGTTCAGGTACTGTCACCTTCATATTACGTTGATATTTAAAGTAGTTAAGCGGACATTAGTTACATATCTACCGTATAAAATGATATTAAGGTAGAACTATTATTTCAAAAGGTTTATTTAATGTATTCTCCCCAAACGCGAATTTCGTCTCTGCCCTCTGTTGTCTGACTGAATCATCCTATTTATAGTGTTGCATTGATTTGTGTTTGAGTCGATTAAAGTGATAAATAAAGTAATTGGAAATTATCATGTCGAACAATCCTTCACTTCCTTCCACACCTTTAGTTGGGTCACAGGCAGACGGAAAGTAGGTTTGTTATAACTTTTTCGATGTTCTCGGTGGCGCGGGAAATCTGCGGACATCCAAAGCGTCAGTCTTCTTCGACATTTTCCCTGCCTTTTCAGAAAAGTCAATGCCACTCAAAAGCTTGCGTTCCCGATAATGTATCACTACTGTACACATGCTTTAACATTTCATAATTCTCCGTAGCACTCTTTCCTAAGCGAACACAAAATTTGATATTCATTCTCTGCTCAACAAACGCCATTTCTTTACATCGCCAGGTACTAAATGCACCCGCCTACAAGATACGATACCGTGGCAAGCCACCGACCCCGTGATTTGGGACAAACCACTTTTAGAAAAGGGGAAGGATGCAGTAACACAGAAATGGTATCATAGTCACCCTACTGAAATTTTTTTTTATGCTATAGACCAGTCCGGAAACTTTTGAATCCTACTACGTATATATATATTAACTATTTTTGTAAAATATAAGCATATCGCCAAGTAATAAAGAAATGAAAAATGATTTTCGTTGTTTAAAAAATTTAATTTCAGACCTTATTTTATATCGGGCTTTATTTTTTTAATTTTTATGCTAAATATAATACTTAAATCTGATTGATGATGTTAGAAGTTGAATATATTGCCAAAAAATTCCAAACAATATTTTTAGAGGAGAAGAGATCGTTGAATGATAAACAGATAGAAGTAAATATTTCATGTCAGTTATTGCCCATTGAATAAAATAGGTAAAGGGAATGTAAATTAACATATAAGTTAATAAGTTAGGGAAAGTATAGCTTAAAATATAAGGATGCATATAATAAGATTTATGAGAAAATAACTCTTTCTTAGAAAATGAACATAAATAGATCACCTATACTAACTTTTATTCCTTCTCAACCTTGAGATTTTCTATGAAAAAATACGTACGAAATTAACATTCAATTACACTTTTTGTCATTGGTTACCGTGCAACAATAATAGGAAAAAGTCATGCTTAAAAAATTTTTGCTCTGCAGTAAGTCTTACTTTTTGTATGCTTTGTGGCTTAATTAATGCATTTCTGAAAAAATTTTATAGTTAGGAATTTAGGAAAAGTTTATGAGTGAAACGAAAGGTTTATTTACCAGCATTAAATAAAAGTGAAAGGAAAAGAAATTATATCATATACATCATATTTATATGACATAATTCCTTGAAGAAATTCTTATTTTCATTTTTTTAGAGAATTTTTATGACTTAAAATGGTAGAAACTTTTGCTTAAGACTATCAACAGACCGGATGTATTGCTCAGGAAGATATTTATATCGTACCTGCCCCAACATGCTTGTTGTTAACCAATATTTCTTGAAGACTATTTGCTACTAAGCAATAAGCTAATTGTTGGGCGGAATCTTTTATTGTCTTATGCAAGAAGAATATCTGATTATTTCTATTCAGTTACAGTAATTTTTTTAGTGTATCCTTCCCATATAATGCGGTTAGTGTAAATCTGTGTAGTACTTTAATTTAATGTATATATCTCCTATGATTTTACTTAACTGATTATTTCGTCATGCGAATAAAAATTTGGACTTTTGATGGCTGGCTCTATGGGCTGCTTTTGTATGTCAGATGTACTTAGCTAAATTTGTTCACAAAGATTTGATAACATTTTATTCTTAATCATCTTAATGCACTGTAAAAATTATTTTTCTTGAGCAATCCTTAAGTTTTAAAAATGTCTCTGGCACATGAATTTTCGAAAAATTATTGATTTTCACTTTTTTTTTATATTTTCTAAAAGTTTAAATATTTCTACTTAAAGTTATATATGATATGGGAAAATACGATAGTTAAAAGTATTTTTTATTTATTTTTTAAATGAAGCTACTCCTTGACTCGCATCAAACGATCTCTTCTAGGAGCACTTGTGTTTTCCCTTGCATAAGTTCCTGATGAGAGCGAATCCATATGATGTTCAAGTGAAGAAATTAGAGTTTATTGGGCTTATTCAAAAGTGCACGCGTATATGTCTTTTGGATTTTTTTAAGCAAAAACAGAGAAAAAAAAGTTAAGTGATAGAAAAGCCTAAGTGGGGTCGCAATCGACTCACCGACATTTTAATATAAAAGATTCAAAGATATTATGGTATGGTTATTAGAAATAATATCGATTTATTTTCATCCTCCATCTCAACATTTACTGTGTCCTGCGGGTATATATTCAAGGTGCAAGTTTCAAAAGGCAGAGGCTGAATGTAACGAAATGCATATGATCATAAACGCATACACACGTGCGAACGCGTATCATAACGAATTAATGAACCCAATTTTGAGAGATCTAGGTAATCCTATGCTATTAAGAAAATGTTTACTTGGAAGGACTCAGACCCCCTCCCCAAATGAGCCAAATGAGTTACTTAATAACACCATATGGTCAGTGATTTTAAGATCTATATTTGTAGAATTAAAAATTCTAAATTTGGGGTAAAGATGGCTATTGCGCAGTTCAATATGAGTGATGGAGCAAAATTAAAACATTGTGTAGTATTAAACCAAGTTATAACTGTGTGTTCCGAATCATAAACTTGGTTGTACTTAGGATTCGCTTAGCCCAACGAAAGCATTTTGAGATAAAACAAAAAGGCAAAATTGTTCAAAATAATGAAAAAAAAAAAAAAAGAAAACTAAAAGAGTCTTTTGTAGGAAGCAGAGAATAAAAAAAATGCTTAATATGTTTCTAGAAAATACTAAAAAAAGTAAATATGCTCAACAAATTACAAATTTTTACTTTAAAGCCTGTTTTATCAAAATGTGATATTTGTCACTTTATGTACTTTTTTCTCAAAAACTACTTATTATATAATCCTAAAATTTTCAATGAGAATACTTTTAATATGATTACATATTTTAATGGAGGGAATTAGATATATCTAGCAAACATCTTTAAATTAAGCTTTTTTGAACTAAATTTTAAGGAAAAATAAACATTTCTTAAAAAAATTCATAATTACTTTAATTTTTAACAAAAAGACAAAACCTTTTGTTAAAGTTTTATTGATAGCACACATAACCTAATGTAAAAATTTTATCGATGAGAAATTAGTAGTTTCTGAGAAAAAGGTACATAAACTTGCACAATTTAACATGGGCTCCTATGGAAGTGCCGGACCCCCTTGAAGGATTTTAATATCGTTAATTTATTACTCAGAATAAATGCCACTTTATTGAAAGATAATTTAATTATGGTAGCATTTTATGTGTATCATAACAAAACTTTTCGTAATGTTTAAGTGTAATTGCACAAAAAAAGTTAAAAAATGAGTTAAAATTTATTTAAACTAATTTTTAGGATTATTTTTAAATATTATTCTTCAAAATTCGTAACGTATAATATTAACAATTTTAGTATTGCAATACCGTTCTTCAAAATTGATGTGAAAAAAACAGAAATATAAAGAGTTTAACAAACCTTGTAACTAAGCAAATGGAAGGTTTTCTAGCTCAGAGAAAGCAGTCAAAATTTTATGAATTATAGGAGCAAATTTCCAGCTGCTTTTTTCAAAAATTATAAAATTATTTGAAGTATACCCCCCACCCCATTTATAATTTAAATTACAATAATCAGAATTTTAAGCAAATCATGGTAAAAAAATTACTTTCAGATTATAAATTTTAAATAAGTGCGTGGAGTAGCCAAACTTACGTGTTTTTATTCACTATTGAGGTAATTCCTGCTCCACAGCTTATCCAATAGCTTTTTTCTTGTCAAAAATATAGTCTAGACAGACAAATTTGTGATTTTATTTTTTGAATGTTGGTCCCCAGTAGGTTTATAGAAACATGATTTAAAATTTAACTTACCTGAATCTCAAAACCGAAACGAACAAGATTAAGAAGGAATGTTTATTGTGTATGCCTCTGCAAGCATTCACTTTGTGTAGGTTTTGAAGAAAACATGCATTGACTTTGGTATGTGATTCCAGAAAAAAAAGAGAGATACAAAGACAATTCCCCATTTTATTGTGTATCGTACCGGCAACATAACAAGGAATTGAATTTTTATGGGATGCAGGAAAAACTGTAGAAAATACTAAAACCTCTTTTCAAAGTTCGAAAATTACGTATTCAGGTAATTTTCTTCAAGAGCAATTACCAAAATCTAAGCAAATTCTTCTCAGGATTTATGCATTTGAGTCTACTTCGAAAGTAGAGAAAAAAATAAGTGACATTCTATTTAAGTGTAGTTGTGTGTTTCTTTTATAAAAAAATTAATAATATATTCAATAAGAGTTGAATATTGCTCTAGATCATAGGTTCTCAACGTGGGCGATTAAGACTTTCAGGGGGGCGTTAAGATGGCACGGAGGGGCTTGGGCAGATTAACCCAAAAAGACTAATAAAACACGCTGATTATGTACTAACAAAAGTAAACTTTAATACTGTTTACCATATTTTGATTGTATGTATTTAAATCATTCCTATACCACATGTTTGAAAATTCACATATTTCGGTAGTACGGGAAGTGGATGAAAAACTTAAGAGATTACATTACATTCAGACGTATATTAAATTGAATGATATAGTGCATTTTAATTTCTGTACTGCACGTGTTGTTTTTGTCTGTGAGCAGTAGGGAACATGTTTCGTCCACTGCATTTCATTACGTATATTATCCAAGAAACATAATTAAATATGTTAACCAGGAATTAACGCGTGATTCCTTAAAGGCTGAAACTGTTAATTTATATTTATTTTGAAAGTAATAGTTTTTATTATGAATTACTTCGTATAATCAAAATCTCTGCTTGTCTTTATAACAGGTAAGCTTAGACTTTTATTCCATTCTTTTAAACGAAGAAGAAATTCAGTAGCGTTTCAATTCCAACAATATCCTACCTCTGACTAAAATATATAGTATTACACATAGAAATATATTTGTGGCAACAGATATTTCAGATTCGCAAGTAAAAAAACTGGAACTTTAGAAAAAAAATTAAATTAAAAAAATATATTCTTTTAGTAATAGGATATTTTTTAAAACTTAACTCTTGTTTTCGCCATGTATTATGTACACTCTTATTTCTCTAGAATGGAAGGGAGCAGTATAGAAATATTCACTAGAAAAGGGGGCGGTGTCAAAATATTCACTAGAAAAGGGGGTGATATCGAAATATTTATTAGAAAAGGGGGCGTCAGTTTAAATAAGGTTGAGAATCTAGAGTCTATATTAAACACATTTATATGATAGAAAATAAACATTTTCTGTACTTGAAATTTCTCTTGTTCTGATAGGTATGTTTTCTTGATTCCCAAAGCAGTTTATATCAGCCTCCAGGGGTCTATGACGACATGCAAAGGGACTCATTAAACCAAATCGTAACTTAAATTTCAAAAGAAAGTTTAATCAAATGGAAACCAAAATTTACCTCTTTAACAAATATATTTTCTAAATTTAACGAGGTTAATTTGCAGTTACAAGGGGCAGCATAAATTTTTATAAAAACAAGCACTATCATTTTACCGTTTTTTGCCAGACTTAAGCTAAAGATGTATAATATTGGATGTCGTGAATTTTCCCAATTTCTCAATTGGCACAGATAGTCTGCCAGGAAAATGATGTTTTAATCTACATCATTGTTCAAAATCTAAATGCCCTTTATTCAGATTTTGAAACTAGGTTTGAGAATACTTTGACTATACATGGTAATACCAAAGTAGGCAACGAATTCATGTCACATTGAAAAAAGAAGAAATGTCTTATTACAAGAGGAACTGATTGGAATAGGCACTAATGAAGATTTTAAATTATAGTTTAGAAATGGATGTCAGCAATTTTTGGCTTTAAAAACACATACCGGTTATTAATCCCGAATTATGGAGTATTGTGAGAAAGTTTTAAATTGCTTTTCTTAGTGAGAAGAAATTTCAGTGTTGTTGCCAATCTCCAAAATAAAAGAAGAAGGAAGAAAAAGCTTGGACACTGCTAACCGAGGAGGTTAAGGATAAAACCTGACGCCAGATTCTGAACATTTGTTATTGAAGCACCCAATTCATCCTTTCCATTAAAAGCATTTGTTTGTTGATCAGTTATTTTATGTATTGATTAAATTTAAATTGAACTAATTAACACGTATTTCTTAAGTTTTAGACACTATACTTCATTACAGTTAGAAATTTAAGTCTTTTAAAATAGGTAGCTCTATACCAGTTGTCAAAAAGGCACTTAAGTTGATAAATTTGCAAAAATTCAATATTAGGTAAGCAGGGTCTACTCCAAAACAAAAAACATGGCAAGTGAGACAAAAAGTCTATTCAATTTTTAAATTATTTAAACTTTTTCAACAATGCATTTTGATATTATTGTTACAGAGATAAGTTTGTAATTTAAGTAGCTAGCTACTCGTTTTTAAGAGGGAAAGTAAAAGTGATGAATAGATAAACACAAATGCATATTATTTTCATATTTATATATTATATACATTTATATGAGAATTTAATAAATCTGTAGCTCAAATAAAATTTACAAAACATATCATTTAGGGATGAATAAAAGACTTAAAAAAAATTGGATTTCAAAACTTGTTTCCTCTTTATATCTTACAATCTTAAATCTTTAATATGAAACTATTGCTGAATGCTTGAATTTATTTTTTTGTTAGTTCAAAGAAATCAAATAATTTTTTGCTTTATGCATAGATAATTTTATAATAAATGCTTTCAAAATGGTGGAAAATAAATATGTTTCATGGCAAAGCTTATAGAACTTCCCTAAGCATATTTTCTTTCAATTTAAAACTCTTCTACATCGTTATAAGCACATTTTAAAAATCAGTTTCTTTCTCTTGATATAACGTTCAGGAATATTACTTAAAACTTTATTAATTTTTTATGACTTTGCTCAGTATTTATCATTTTGAATAGTATATTTTTTCCTCTTTAAAAATTCTATTACATGTTTTTTCCCAATACGTTTTCTTTAATCTGCATTATGATTTTTCATCTCTCTCTTTAAAATGAAAGTTCAAATGAAGATTAAATTTTTTTTATATTTAAAATGAGAGTTGCCTTTATTTATTTTATAACTTTTAAAATTTTTTATTTGAGATTCAGTAATGATTTAATTTCCTTTGAGTGTTCTCACTTTTTTTTCGTCAAAAAGAATTTATTTGCAGCCTTTGAATTTAATTTTTGTGAATTTAACTATTTTATCTTTGATCTTTTTCGTTTGTAGTTGTTAATAATTTTCAATTCAAATGAAATTTTTTTGCACATGCTTTTTCTTTTCTTTTACTTGTTTCCCCCTAATTTTTAAAGGCATTATACATTTTTTAACTTTTTACTTCAAAATTATCTATTAATCTTGGCAAAGGAAAAGTTAAACTTATACTTCAACAAGTTAAAAATATATATAGGAATTGTTTACGATAAATTAACAAACGTGTTTAATACGCATATTAGATATAAAAATCATATAACAATAAACAATATACCTACTCTTATACTATTTGATATTAATAAGTATATATATATATATATATGTATATATATATATATATGTATATATATATGTATATATATATATATATATGTATATATATATGTATGTATATATATATATGTATATATATATATATATCGGTATTTAGATTTTAATTAGTGTTTAGTATATTTGATGTAATGTAAGTTTTTATTGTGATGAATATAAATTGTGTTTATCTCATATTTTAAAAAAATAGCTAAGATATTAAATAAGAGGAAGATTTCGGTATAAATTTTTAGGTGTAATTCGAAATATAAAATGCAATCTTATAGTATTAAAAAACAAACATTCGAATATTTTAAAGAATTTTTAGAAATATTAGTTCAAAGTACTTTTTGAAATGTTATTTTTCATAATGACACCATATAAATTATATGCTGTCAAAGGAAAGATATATGGAGCAATAGCATGATCTGACACATATATTACTGTTGCAAACTGTTACTTCTACAGTGATTAAAAATTCAGTATGCCGCAAGCAATTTTGCTATTTTATTTCAATTTTCCCACTGTATATTATTTTCCCATATCCATTATCACTTGAGTAATATATGGCGTTATTAAGAATTCAAACACGTTTAGATTACTTATCTATAAGAAAAACACGAAGAATAATGCATACAATAAGAAAATAGTGGTATAGTTTTACACCCAACACAAAAACGTTCTCTCCAAAAAATTCTATGGAAACTTCTGTGAAATAAATTGACTATATTTTAAGCAATATTTTTTAAAGTTTGATAAATGAAATAAAAGTTATTTAGGAATTTTCTGCTGAAAAAGATCGCAATTTTCCTGTCGTACCTAATTATCTTACACATTATGTAATTCGTTGTTTCAAAATACATTGAACATATTGAAAATATTAATTTTATATGACAGTTTTCGAAAAACAAGGAGCCCTTTACAAGGTTAACAGGTATTTTATTCCTTCATATCTATTTTCTCTTTGATATTAATATCTTTCACCTTGTTCGAAGAGAGAAACATGGTATTTCATTCAGTTATTACAGTTTTAATTATTCTGTTTAATGTTAATGCCTGTTAATCATTCTTTTTAGCAACTCAGAACAACAACTGAGATGAAAATTAAAAATTCTTCATAAAGAAGAAAAAAGGAATGCTTGTGTTTCCTCCTATTGCATTCATTTTCTGTTACATATTGCTATACATTCAACACAGCTGGAAATAAATCATAAAAGTTTTGTTTCGAAAGCATTTTCAGGGTTTCAAAGATAGGGATAAGATTTATTAATATGATTTAAATCAGGATATCAGACCACAGTAAAAAGAAACTATTCATTAGTTAGAATAAAATATAAATTAAATACATCTAAACATTTTTATAGAATATAAAAAATATGATATATTAATGGAAAAACATAACTTAAGAAAACGCTTTTAATTTAGAAATATAGGAGTGAGATTTCACGAACTTCACCTAGTTTTTCAGATGTAGGTTCTAAAAAATATTTGTAAAATTTATTAATTATTTATTACAAAAATTCACACGCATTATGTACTCTAATACATGTATAAAAATGAATGAATATCGTCTTTCTATGAGATGAAACTCTCTGAAGAAATCGTTAATAATTACAGCTAACAAAGTAATAAAAAAATTTAATTTTAAGAGAATTTAACGATCCAACAAATCTTAATTAATTAAAGCCCTTATCTGAGCTTTACTGGCTAGTTTATTTCTTTAATCAGATACGAATTTAATTTTGTTTCTTTCATTGCAGTCCATTTTATTGTATTTTTTAACCCTTTCACGGATAAGGAAAACATTCACCCCCATTTTAAACTTGGTGAATGTCGTATTTAATTATAACATTATCTGCATTTTTTACACAGAATGTCAAAGTAGAACGCAATTTCGTAAACGGGAACGTTTAGAGGAAAAAAACCCGTCAAAACAATTGCCGCCGATGATAAAACATTAGCGGGTGCTGTATTCTTATTTTTATTACTTGTTTCAGTTTATTGTGTGTGTGTGCCGTGTAATAATATATTACTGTGTTATATCACACGTTTTGTGTTATTTGGTAAATATAGTTTTGTACAATAATTATATTTGAGCAGATAAAAAAAAGCCTAATGAAATTACTCATTGATCCAAATTCGTTTGATACATTGATCCAAAAAATGACGTATTGTTACGTATTTTTTTAATAATTTTTATTTATTTTACGTCTAAGCAAATTAAAATAAAGAATCACATCCTAATAGTCCTCCCTCTAGCATCTCCTTAGTAACTTTATGGTTCTCTAAGGGTTAACATTTCTTCTCAACAAAATATAGATACTTGTTTGGAAATCCCTAACATTTTTTCTTACAAAATAACACATTATTCAGACATTCCCTTAAAGAAAAAAGAAAAAAAAATAATTCATTGAAGTGAGGAAATAACAACGCTAGTATTCTCGAATCTTATATCATAGCAATGCAAAAATGTAATGCTTTTTGCAAAAATGCAATTTTGTAACATGAAAAAAAAAAAACTGTACAAGGACCTGAAAACTAACAAGTTCCAAACAATATTTTGTTAAGATCAATTTTTGGTTTTTGTAAATATTTTATCAAAGAGGAATCCTTAAATTTGTAGTACTTGCAGCAAAGCCTTTTTTTAGCAATTTAAAAACTACTATTGCAGGAGCAAAATATCTTACATATATCCATCTAATTAAAAATATATAAGTGAATTTCCAATCATTTCAAAATGTTTTAGAGAAATCTTTTTCGTTTTCCAACGTAAATATCCCTATAAAAGATTTGCAAAATAATATTTTTGAATCTAGACTTACATAAAACTATTTAATCTCGTTTCAACGCAGTGTTATTTCCTTCAGTTATAATCTTTTGATATAAAAAAAGGTGTTACGAGATGAGAAAAAATAAGCTTTTATGAAAAATCAAAAACTATTTTAAGAGCATGAAAAAAAATAGCTTTTTTAGAATATAGATATATTTATTAATTTTTTATAAAATAACTCAGGAAATATTTAAAGAAAAGGATTCCAAAATATTTACATAAAATTCTTCATTTTCGTTAGAAGTATAGCAAAATTGAATTATATTAATTTATAACAAATTTATTTTTTTCATAATCGTTTTCAAATTTTACATTAGTATTGTGCATTAAGGTATCCGACTATCCTAAAACTGTGAATTCTGCCAAAAATTGACAAATTTTTTTCATGATTTTATTTTATAGGACATCTTATTAGCTTTATAAAAATACCAAGTTTATTATTTTACGTTCTCTAGAACCAAAACTATGAGTGTTTTAGTTAAAGCAAATGCCATTACATTAAGCAAGGTGTTTTACTTTAAAAAGCGTTTGACTCGAAATGTGTTTTTTTGAAAATACTCAAACGGGGTCAGCGATTGCTAAAAAAGTTTTGAAAATAATTAACTGAAATTTTTTGTGTATAGTAGAACTGTTTTAACCTTCAGATTTATCAATCACTGTTTTATTACAAAATTTATAGCTCCTTATGTGAATATAACCACTGTTATTTTAAGCAATTTCATGTAATAACAAAGATAAAGTGCTTTAGTTTTTGCAAAAATTAAAATATCTCTTATCCTGAAGGTCACTTTAAAAAATGAATAACATAACTACACATCAAAATTGAAAAATTGAAAATCTGTTCATAAACTTTTGGTAAAGAATGGACCAAGTTTGTGTTATTTTTTGTCAATTTTTACCCATTTTTTCCCATTTTAGTCATAATAATTTATTTTTCTCTTCTTAATTTTAGCATATTTTTTTTTAAAAATGAACTAAACAAATCTAAAAATAACAAAAAAATCCCCATACCTCCATTTTTAAAAAAAAAAAGCTGTCGTAATCAGTTGGATACCTTAATTGGTTGCTTATATTCGTAAATTGTATCTCTTTTTTGTATTATTTGTTAGTTAGATGCAAATATATTTCATATAGCTACATACTTATTTAACTCTCTCTAGAATAAAATACAGAAAGTAATTCCTAAGAGTAGTTCTAGGCATAAATTCAAGAATCAACGAGCTGTTTGTAGGCAAAATGCCAAGTGATTTAGACAGCTTGTTTCTGTGAGTGTTTGAGAGTAATTAATACAGTTTTGGGTACCAACCCAATGGGATTTAATAAATCAACTTACGAAATAAACGTCAAAATATTTGCACTAGAATTGTGATCTACACTTCCAGTCTGAGAAAATGTTTAAATTTAAGATCTCTTTAATTAATTTATATAATATAAATTTAATTCTCCTATTCTCGTACACTTTATGCAAATTCTGGGTTCCAATGCTGTATTTACAGTCTACTGTATAGTATCAAGTGCCTTTCTTAAATCTCATGATGAAAACTGCTTCTACGAAAACTATTTAGTGAAATAAAACTTTCCGTTTCCTCGATGGAACTTTTGGAGTCTATATGGAACAGAAACAGTTTACACAGGGAAGAAGAAAATGTTTAAGGTTGTTCAATATATCCACTCAATGCCTCAAGCTTTTCCCACAGTAAATAAATCCCCGTACAGTTCTCACAAGGGCTTATCTAATAACTTAGAAATTGCTTGCACTTGGGATGATAATTCCGGTTCGTTATTGTCAAACAAAATAAAAATGTTACAATTCTCTGTCGCTGTTTGTGGAACTACTTAATAAGACTTTTAGTTGCTCAGGAAGGTATGGAGTAGTTTCTTCCCAGCAACTGAATATTGCTGCTCTCTTGGGGATGCAGTGGGAATAAAAGTTGGAAGGAAAAGTGTAACCACAATGGAATCCAAATTTTAGCAGTCAGCAAAAACTACTTTCTTATTAAAAAGAAATCGAAAGTCAGTATGCACAAAAATGTCGAAACACTCAGAGAAAAGGCTTTGAAAAGGTTTAAAAAAATCTAACTACATTCAATATGACGTTATTATCTTTAATTATAAGATTTTGCAAATTCAGAGTTTGGAATTAGATAAATCTTATGAAAATGTTAAGGTGTTAGGATGTGATAAAATATAGATGCTATTAATTGGCTTACTTAAAATAATAAGTTTTCACTCTAAAACGATACACTAATATATATTTAAACAAATGTTATCAAATATCAAGAAAAAGTGCTTGTTTTTAAATTAGAGATAATTTCGACGTTAAAATAAGTATAAACATGACATAACATAATCATATATAAAATGGAACAATAGAAACAATAATAACAGCAGATATTTTTCGGGGGAAAAATCTTCTTTTTCGCAAGCTCTGTTCCTCGGAAGAGAAAAATAAGAGTTAAAAAATTAATTATTCTTCGTTTTGCATCTTCCAAGAGTTTTAATTTTTTTAGTTTTTAAAATTTTTTAAATTTATTAAGGAGTTTGTTACAACAAAAACTAACACAGATCAGAAATAGTACTTACAATAAAAACTAGCACTTTTGTACATGATTATAAGTTTGCAAATTTATACAACAACATTGGAGAAATACAATATCGTGATGCAGAAATGATAGAAGACACTGCTTACATGCTTAATAGAACAACAAAGTGAATACTCCTAAGTCTCTTTTATGATCTTAATTCCTTTTATTTGTGGCCTTACGAAGGCAGTCGTTGGCTCATTCTGACACATAATATTTCGAAAGACGGTGAAAAATCGACTGGTCTAAAATGTTACTTCTGGAAAAGAAACGTTGAAAGTGATAGAAAGTTATGTGTTGAAAACAGTAAAAAATGTGCGATTTTCAATAAATACATCCCCACTAATTTCAGGGAGGGGAAAATATGAATTGTAATGCATATAGGTATCCGTTTCCTTATAAATTATTCAAGACCACAGCTGGCCTCTTCTTCATTCACGAATGTTACAAGAATCTATGTCGTGTCTAGGTTATGCGAAAAGGTCTCCTTCTCAGAAATACATTCCCTAGGTTGCATATCCGTTGTGAATACAACATAATTTTTCCGATTAATCCAATGTCACTAACGCGGGATAACGAATTTATTTATATCTCTCTATAGAAGTAAGAATGTGTCAACTCTCTAGTGTTTTCTTGATAAGGATTTATATCTTGTATACAGTAAAGAGTTTATACAACATCTAAGAGCAAATCGGCAACTGTCCTAGGAGTAATCGATCTTGCACTCAAGAGATTTAGCTGTAAGAAAATAAAGTTCTATTCTTGGTGTATTATTATTTCCAAGAAAATTTCCACCAAAAAGTTATTCATATTTCCATTCTAGCAAATTTTAGGGAAATAACGATTTAAGCACTTGTTCAATACTTTAAAAATTAATTTAAAATTAAATAATTTTAAAAATTATTTTAATTTTTTTGGGAATTTATATTAATTAATTCAAAAATCTATTGTATCAGCAGATATAATTATGGGTAAATTAAATGAGAGAGATACAAACTCAAAAGAAGCCTTTCATAAACTAACAAAAGCTCAAAAATTTGAGATTAGTAATGAATAGTTAAGTGTAATTTTAGAGTAGGCGAGTGTTCAATCTTTTAGCTGACTTGCCTTAGTCTTAAAAATATTTTTCTTCGGAGAAATTTTTTTAATTCAGTTGTAGGCACATGTATCATGCCAGTTTTTTAATGTGTAGTGTTTCGAAAGGAGCATTGGGATATTTTTGGTTGTTCCTTTTTTATTAGTTCATATAAATAACTTTTAACATTCTTTTAGCAATACAAATCAACGCCAAGTGCCCTTGATTTGGGGTTGGGCTTAGAGTTTCTTTCCCGGGATTCCGGGTTCTCGGGAAATCGAAAGATTTTCATACTTTTTGTATTCCTGAAAATTATACTTCGTTCCCAGGAATTTCCGAGAATGACAAATGGTTGAAATAATCAATGCTTGACAGAGATTTAAGAGAAAAAATTAAAAATTTCCAAAGCATTAATTGATATTGAAGAACAAATTATAGCTTTTTTGAATTTGAGGCTCTGACTACAACTGCGTATAGCAAGTTTGAAGCCAGTAAAAATTGGTTTAGAAAGACTATGCTGTCGAAAGGCAATTTTGTTAACTGTCGAAGGAGTACTTACTTTCATTATTGTAGAGTTTAACAAATAAAACACTCAGAATTAGCTAAGATAGTGAAATGTTCTCTAGTCCAAAGAACTAGTGAGAGACGCAATGTTAGTTTAGTTGGATTAATGCAGTATCTAAATTATGGGAGAAAGTATGAATTTTCTGCAGTTACTGATTATATTTCTCGTTTACTAAATAAAAACTGACCAGACAAGCTCAAATAATAATGAAAACGCATTTTTTTGCAAGGAAGACTTATCACTTACTAACTCTTCGCACTTACAAGACAGCATGGAAACTTTGGAAGATGAATCTTTACATTTGTACGAAAAATTAGAAATAGCGATCCACTCAAAGACAAATACCCTATTTTGTTCAATTAGAAATATTTCTAGCTTTGACAAGATAGTGAAGTAAGAAATGCAGTTATTTGACTGAAAAGAAAAATAATCATCAAATTTTATAACACTAAGGGTAGATTTGAAAACAATTCCTCCAACATCAACTGAAGCTAAAACAGCATTTTCTGCTGCTGGATTGTTCATAACAAATCTAAGAACTATGTTGAGAGATAAAAGAATAGATCGCGTATGTTTTCTCTTAAATCATACCTTAAGAATCAATAATCAACATATTAATACATAAATGAGAACAAAATTTTGAATTTATGTGCCTCCTTTTTTTACATTATTGTATTATTGATACCAATTATATAAATAAATTATACTTAGATTTTTCAAATTTTGATGCATTTTCGGAAATTTCAGGAATGATTGTTACGTTCCAGGAATTTCCCGTAAATTCTCGGGAAGGGAAAAAAAGCACGGGAAATCAGAAAAACTAGTTGGGCTGTATATTTATTTCAACTGCTGCCGATTCATCATTTTTTGCTTAGACTTCGAATGGAGGATAATGCATGAGAAAATTTAGGCTATAACCATGAAAAGGAAATGAAATGAGGTTGGAATTTGAAAACTGGATGTTCTTTTCTGAGAAAGTAACAACATGTAAGCTTCATACGCGTGAATATGCAGAAGAAAATAAAGATTAATGGAAACTAGAATATTTTTGTTAAGAGTTATAATTTAATTACTCTTACGTATACTATACTGTTCAAATTAAGTGGGACAATCATGTTTTTCTTGTCTGAGTTGGTATGTGATTATAAGTGATGTCCAGAATCACTTCAAACTGATTATATTTGCTTAGAGGTATTGTGATAAACTGACCTTGACTATAATTTGCTCGTTAGACTGGTTTTAGTGTATCAGTAGTTCAATTGTGAGCCTTTCAATTTGGCAGCAAGTGGCTATAGTTTCGCGAGTCACGAGTGTTACTTTTGCTTGTTGAAAGAGGGATATTGTTTTGAGGAAGCGTTCTAAAATAATCATTCTTAATGAACACAATGCTATGACTGTGAGGTATATAGCTACGGCAGTTGGTATGGGCAAATCAAGTGTTTCAAGAATTTTAAGAACATTTCAAGATTTCGGATCATAGTCTCCAAAAAGAAAAGGAAAATGTGGGGGCAAGCGGAAAACTACTCCAAGACCTGATAAAATTCTAATGAGATATAGCAAAATAAATCCAAGAAAGACAAGTACAGTCATTCGAAGGAATTTATTGCATTATGGTGTTGAATTGAATACTTCAGCTGTACTGAAGATGCTTCTGGAAATCGGCTGTAAGGCAGCAAGACCGATGAAAAAACAATTTCTAACCCAGAAAATGATGAAAACACTTTGAACATAGGCCAAAAAATACCAATCATGGACTGTTAACGACTGGAAAAAAGGTGATTTTCAGTGATAAAACACACTTATATGTGCAGTGACACAAATCAAGTGTAGTTAGACGAAATGAAGGTTCCAGATCATATCCAACATGTTATAAAACATCCTTCTAAACATATGTTTTGGGTTTTTTTTACAACAAATGGCACTGGAAGCTTAGTTCCTCTTAAAGGCATGATGAATTCAGTCAAATACATAGGAATTCATCGCAGTAGGATTGCTCCATTCATGGAAACATTGAACGGACATTTCTGCATGACTTGGCCCCTTGTCACAGTTCAATATTGATCCAGACTTTTACGAATCAAAATAAAATATAAGTGCTTGATTGGCCTGGTAAGTCACAAGACCTAAATTCTATTGGCTACTTTTCCGTTTCGTCAACGCAGGCGATAAAATCGCCAAAAATGATGCAATCGACGCCAAACGGAATATTCTCGCTAGTAAACTTTTATCACAACATTTTCAAAACAGGTCGTGATCTTTTCTTATCAGAACGTCTTTTTCATACAACATCAAAAATGGATGAAAAACCAATGAGAACCAATATTAATTAACATTTTTTTTTGTGTATATTGAGTGTTGTTGCCTATAAAACCTGCTTGGCGAGATTTGCGCCCGAAACGGAAAAATACCATTATTATATTCCTAAATAGATTCACCTATGATCGTCAGATATTTGAGTTTTAGTTTTATTCTCTGTAGGCTTCATCCTTAAAAACAGTTAAAATAGATGTACTTAAAAATAGCAGCACATGACATCGGTAAGAGATTATTGTGAAGCAAATAATACTTTCATTTGGGAAGATATGTTTTATATAAGTCCATTAAAAGGAAATGATCAGATTTTTCTTTTAATTAAATGCCACGTATTGTAGTTTTTCGCATTCCATATGAAAATTTACATATTATATGCTTTATAAACTAAATTGGAGTCTCGTATACGTACCAAAATATGGATTATTCTTCCTAAAATCTTTTGAAACTCGTTCTTTAATTCATGAACTGATGCAATGCTAAAAGTTTTTGTTCCAAGTCTTAGAATGAAAACTTTAATGATGTGTCTATATGCTTAGAATATTGCATTTTTAGTTTCAGGTACAATTATAAAAATGAAAAATTTCATTGAATTGCAATCAGTCAATATTTCAGAAACATATAATCTTGCTCTTGAATTTTGTAATTAACCTTTTTGACTTTTTAAAATTTCCCTTTCACATGGTTTCATTTTTATTCACATAGTTTAAGCACTTATTTACATTTATAATAAAAATTTATCTAAGTGTTAACTAACGTGTACAGTAAGGAAAAGAGCAAATTGTTTTCCTTTCCGGAACTCATTACAGTTCATTTTGTAATAATGAGCAATATGACTAAATTTCAGACATACTTTACAAAACAAGTTCAGAAATCAGACAGAAAAATATAAATTGCGATGGAAACTTCCTTTTTTACCCAGCGGAAACAGCAATTTAATCGAAAACTCAATGACTAAAAATTATAAAATCGATTGAGCTAAACTTGGTTAAACTTTTAAACATTTAAATGGAAATGCTATCAATGAAATTACTTTCAGATAAATTTCTTATGATATATATGTTCAAGTTGCCAAGGTTTTAATATTTTTTTTTGTTTAATGAACATCAAATATAAATTATCTAGTTCATCTTGAATTATTTTGATATTTTTCAAAAATGTAAAACTCAATTTGCCTTAAGAAAAAAAGGACCCAGACAGACTGATCAGAACAACTGATATCATAAAATAGTATTTGTGATAGTATATAACAAAAATGTAATAAATAAGATAATACTTATATTCTTTGAGAAGATAATAATCTTTGTTGCTCTATATCCTGTGGAATCTTTTCAATCAACACTATTCATTTTGTAACATAAAAACAGAATAAATTTTTTAAATTTCCTTAAACAAAGCTTGTTTTTTTATGGCAAAAATTCCCTTTTTTTTTTAGTGATTTCGAAGGATTTTGGTTAAGAAAACGAATGATGAAAATTTTTTTGAAAGACGCAAATTGTGTGCAAGTGTAATAATTACATTTCGTTTAATGCTACATTTTTCTCATTTAGACGAAAGGAAACATTAATATTTTAAACTGTGAACTGTAAGATTAGTGAACCTGATTGAAAAAGAAGAAAGAAGGATATATATAAACAAAATTCATTTTGGTTTATTTTACATACATATTTTGGGAAAATTTATGAAAATGTCCCAATTTTTTAAAAAAAATAATTTTTTGAAGAAACACAAGACTGGTGAGAGAACTATGCTTTTGTTCCTACCCCATTTGTCTCATACATTTATTTTTTTTCTCTGTAGAAATTAACATTAAATTATTGAACGTTCTGTAATTCTTGACATTTTAAAAAAATCGTAAGTGTAAAGGGGCAGCACTCCTACTTTATCTTTCAATTTTCTGTAAACCTTATAAAAATAGCTTTTAGAAACATTCTATCACTGTGGGCAATGTTACAGTTCTAAATTATTTGTGTATTTAATTATATCATTATCAAAGAATCAGACATAAAAAATACTGAAAACCCGTTTGTTTTATAATATATTGTTTAGAGCTAATAAATAAAACATAAATCTCTCTGCAGTACAGATATATTTCAATTATTGTAAAGGATAAATAACAAAAAATAACGGAACAATAATGATGAATTTTGACATAATTGCAGCATGTAATATTTATTTACCAAAATGCATGGCAGATGGCGCTACTGGGATTAAATACTAGGATGTGGGAGGAGTGAATAAAATGCTTAGGGGGCTATCCGATTTTGGTGATTCTTTGCAAACGCACGTGGATGAATTGTTTGTGTTCGTTTTCTTTTCTTACAAAATAAATATTGATTTTACGTTTGAATGCGTTTTGTTCTTTGTCACGAATTCTTCGAAGCAATTGAAGAACATGAAACTAAAAGTAAGGCAAATATATCGAAATAATTTCTAAATCCTGGGAAAATGTTTTAAAGAGATTTATATCATTGAGAGAGATTGAGATGAGATTAAGATGGAAAAATCAAAATTAAACTTATACTTTGAACCACATTATTTGATAAATTTACATACTTTAAGAATTAGGTCTGCATAAATAAGTCATTAATAACATATTCTTGAAACTATTGATATAATCAATATGATATCAAAAATCAGTTAAGAGAATGTGATTAATTTCCTATGCTATCCTATTGTTGTGACGGAGGTAGCTAAGTGACCATGGTCACGAACACGCGGCCGTTGAATCTGTTGTGAAGACCTACTGTGTAGAGAGGTTGATGTACGCTAAATCTGTAGTGGATCGAAGTCCTCACGGTGGCATGATGAGGAAATTTGGAGAGCGGAATGTCAGCTCAAGTGTTGTCCCCGTCACTCGACTGAAGTTCAAAACTACGAGGTCAAATCGCCAAAAGCCCTCACCCCGGCTTAGAGTGTGATGTTGATACAAGATCAAATAAAATCTATCCTATTATAGGAATTCTTTTACAATATCTTACAATTATTTTTAAAAGAAAAGTAAAATAAAAATAATTTACATAACGTTTTAATTTTCTGTTTAAGTTTCATTTCATATAATATTTCTGTCTCGCTCAACATTTTAAGAAAATTCAAACATTAGCAAGACTTAATGCATTTTTTAAAGAAATATTTTAATTTTGACTAGGCACCAAATAAATATTCTGGTAATGATATAGATAACGATAGAAGAAAAAAAAATAATATTTTTGGAAATAGCTAATATTCTGGTAATGATATAGATAACGATAAAATAGCACATTTTAATTTTATATTAAACTAAAAATAGTGTGCTCCGAGTTTCAACTCTGCTTAAAATTATTCATTCACCATTTCTGCTTTCTAAGTCTCAAGGGATTGTTCCTCCCCTCTTATAGCATTTAAACCATTTGGTGCGACGCAGATTTAAAAGGCTTTAAAGAATGCCTGTATTTTTTTTCGTTTATTTTCTCTCTCTTTTCTCCTCTAATCGGATTTTCAGTACCTCTCATAAAAATGCACAATTTCAGATCAATGAAGACACACACACACACACGTCTTCATTCTTATAAATAAATTCGTAAGGAAAATCTATAATCACATAAAAATGAAAGAATTCAATTTTATTATTTTCTTGAGAGAATTGTTAAGATTCATGTATCGAAATCACAGGACTGTATTATTTATGAACTTCCAGAAATCACTCTAAAAACTGTAAGTCACGCTAATTTCACGTGAGAGTACAGAAAAATTCACGATGAATTAGAATTAGGTAACATTTGAAGTAATTATTTCAGACACAATTGAATTTTAATTATATATTCACATATTTAGACATGGGTTATATATCCAGCTTTGATTGTAAGGAATAAAAATAAATTTGCAGACGTCTCGATATCAATGAAAAAAGGAAAAAAAAATGTTAAAGATGTTGATATTGGATTAAATTCTCTCCGAGAGAATGTAGCTTATAAAGTCCACTTTTAATTTATAAAATATTCGATTTGAGATTTATTACAGAATTTATAAATCTTTTTAAGTTCTATTTTATTCAAAGAAAGTAAAACATGTATGAAACACAAATATATGTTACAATGCCCTAACTACATTCTTCATTCATTTATTCTTAGCTTGATTACATATTTTTTATTCCACTTTCAAAAGCACGTTTTTTCTTACAATAGTATACGGAAGATCTTATACTTTAACTTGATCAGCTGCAAACTGTCGTAACAAGGAATAATTAAATATAGCATCTCAATATACAGTGCTATTCAAAATGTCCTCTAAGGTTTCGAAATGCTGTTGTAAGAAAAAAAAAAGCCTGGGAGACAAAAAATGCAGCTTAAAAGAATATATGAAAGAATATTTTACGGGTGTTCTATATGTGAGCTCTTGGTCACATGGCATACATCAAAGCGACAGTCCAGTACCTGCCTCCCTCTATTACCTCCCTCTGGTACTATTGTAACGGGCCTATCCGCAGTTTTACTAACAACCCCCTTGGGGGATAACTTTCTTTAAATATCATTTAATTGAAAACTTCCTCCCGAAGAAGAAAACGCGGTTGATGTAAATTATGTCATGTATTTAAGTATTAGCCTTCGGGTTCGAGTGAGGGAGAGAGGTTAGAAGCTAAAGGATAGCATGGAGATTAACGCAAGATAAAATAAAGTTAGACGACAGCACTTCGTAGATTATTTGATTTTTATTAAGGTTGACAATTTGGTCAATTAGTTGTTAAATTGGATTCGATTGGTTTGGATTGGATTACTTTAGAAATTATCTTCAAATATAAGGTGTATTGCCTGGACGTGCTATGTGTAAGTTATTCGATGTAGGATTAAATCTCCAATAATATCGTCTACTTCGCGCGATTGCTCCCATATTTATCAATTGGTGCATTTCTTAATTTAGGTTGTAGAATTTGTATCGTTGGTTGAAAATAGTAAATAAATTGTGTTGTTTTGACTGTGGCTAGTTTTCTTTCTCTCTTGCACATTAATGGATGGCATAGCTCATCCATTACACTATTAACGTTATTGACAGCTGGTATTATTCTTTCATGCAGTTTTGCAGAATCCCATGGCAAACGGGTTACGAAAACTTAAGTTTTACATAAAATACCATGTTTTCGGATAACACGGATAACAAGAAAAGGATAACACGTACTGTCAATGTCGTTGATAGTATTATGTTGAATAGAGTGTGGCAGGAACGATACACTCGATTACACAGTATACAACAAACTATTGCATTGATGTATACTGTGTGTGACCAAGGTTTCACTCATAGAACACCTGAGAAGTAAGTAAATAAAACTGGAATTGTTTCTGTATTTGTTCAAACATTCTTTTTGCAGCATTCGTCTCAGTTTTCTTACTACAGTGCTCCGAAACCTTGGAGGAAATTTTGAACAATCCTGTATTTGGCCAATGTAATTGAACTGTTATACATCCCATATTCTTTTTAAATAGGTTGCAATTAAACCAAAAGAAATAAATTGCAATAAACATCCATAAAGCTAAATATAAGGATTACAGAATAGATTCAAAAATTTAAAAACAAAAGTTTTAATAAACAATGTTTAAAATGCAATATTGTGATAAGAATGGATTATGCTATGTAAACAAGGGAAAAAAACACGTACCCTTCCAACAAAGTCCCCAACTCCTGGATTTGGGAATGGAGCAAATTTCCTGTATATGTGACCCACTCGGGAACAAGGCACGTCAAACATTTGACCTCCACATTGCCAGATTTTAAAGGAAAGTTCGTACTGTTCTCCTCCCCAAACGTCTAACCCATCATCGTAGCCACCAAGTTCCCAGAAGAAGCTACGGTCTATGGCAAAAAGTCCTCCAGCCATCACAGGGCTTCTAAGAAATAAAGAGAAATCAAGTTTAAGAATACAGTTTGCGTTCTTATTTTCATTGTTTCCGCCAAAGTATATCTCATAGTCTTCCCCATACGCCACAGCTCTCACAAAAAAAGTAAAATATTCATTTTTAAAAAAAAAAAAAAAAAAAGGAATTCTTTTCCTCCGTCTTTGTTGAGAATACATTTACTGAAGTATAATATCTTAAATTATAAATGTGACCGAGAAAGATGGATTTTAAAAGTCTTTTGTCAATGCATAAGGAAAAGAAACGGGTAGTCTCATACATAAAGAATGAGGAACGAAATGGAAAGGAAGCACAGGTTTCTTTCTTTTCATTTTTTTATTCAAGAATTTTTCTAACGCGCACATATAACGCGCACATATTTTTCTAACATATCATAAATACATAACTAAGACATATAGTTTAAAATGTGAACTAATAGTAAGCAATGATGCAGAAAATGTAACTACTGAGTAAATTATATAACCGATAACTAAACAACGAAACAAAATTATTAGAACTTAATATAAAACAGAACTAAGGGAGAAAAAAAAACAATTTGGACCCTCAAAAGTAGTTCCCGTATTTACTCGAATCTAAGCCGCGCTCCCAACCCCCCGATGTTAACCCCATTGAAAATCGGGTGTGGTTTAGAATAGAAGGGAAAAAATATTTGTTGGATGGGGCAATTAGAGAAATTGCAGGTTCATGCATGTATATTTAAAAGTTAAATTTACTGGTAAAATAACTAATTGTTCATATCGTATTAGTTCTTATTTTAAATTTATTTTAATTTTGTAAAATTGGATATCGATTAACCATTTTGCACTATTTTTCATTTTTCACAAAAACTTGTTGAGAATGAGGGGTGCTGCTTAGAATCGACGGTGACATAGATTCGAATAAAAATACGGTATTAAAATATTAAGTAAAATGAATTAAAAACTCAGAAAGATAAGTTAAAAATTCCTTTAAGCAATAACGATTCATTTTGAGAAGAGTAGAAATGAATTTTAAATAAAAAAAATCAAACTTGTCTTCAAATGAAAGTGATAAAAAATTATTTTTAATTACGAAAAAAAAAAAATAAGGAAAGAATTGTAGATAAATAAAATGCCAAGAAATTTAAAATATTAATAAGAGTTAAATTAAAAATAGAATGTAACAATAAAAAAATCGCTTGGGAACAAATATTTTTTAACTTTGCCGTAAAAATACGACCTTAAAGGTCTGTAAAATGAATAAAAAATATATCCTATCTCAATAGCTTAAAAATGAATAATGACATGTTCTAGAGAATAGCATCAAAGAAGGATTTCTTTTTCTTTTTTTTTTCGATCTATTGAGAAGTAAGTTAAGAGAGTTTTTAAATTCTTAAAATTGAATCTGTAGGGGAGTAACAAAATCGTAGTCTGTTCTGAAGATGACGGACCATTAAAATTCATCGTCTTGACAGACAATAGTTATGTCATTAGAGCCTTCCATTTATTTTCATTTTAAAAGAAAGTTAACGGTAGTAATACTTATTGCAATATAACGTTTAATCAATTTTCTGTTATGTTATATTCATATATACCGTGAATTACTGTTTAATTACATCTTCTCGCAGTTCCATACGTTTTTGCTCAGATAACTTAAAATACTTTTAGTCTTTTTATATCGACAAATAAAATGAAAAAGTTAAAAGGGGGAAGTTAAAATAAGCCACTTTTTTAATTCTTTTTTCACAAATGCATTCTATAAGGAATACGTATATGAATTATTTTTTTGTTATCGATGATAATCTGAAAATTTTTGCAATCTACATATAAATGAAACAATTTTTAGGCGTGAGTGGGTTTTTTCAGGATAACATTGAAAATATTGACCCAGAAAGTAGTAGGTAAACATGTAAAAATCAATTAGTTCGCTCTGAGTGAACTATTCATTTATTCATATCGTGTGCGATAATCGTTTCTCTAGAAGATATTTTTTGTTAATAGTATGCCAGTGTAAACGATAGCTTAACAAGATTGCATTAAAAAGGAACTTATAATGAGAAATAATTTTTTTGGCTTAATTCGACTTTATTTGATGTGTCATTAAAGATTTTTTTTCCTAAAGAAATTTTAAATATTTGCGATGAAGTTATTCTTAGAAATAATAAACGAAATTCATGCAAATTTTCAGAATTAAAAATTTTTCTCAAATGTAACTTGTCGAAAACCAATTTTCGTATACTTTTCCTAAAATTAAATCGCAAACTTTAAACTATCTGGTATCATTTTTAATGGTTTGAAAGTATTTTATTTTTCAAATTTTTTTGCTGTACAACAAACACCTTAGAGCTCTTATTGTATTCATATTTTTCTAAATACAGTGAAAATCGTTAACTCGAAACTGAGAGGACTGTAATATTTTTTCATGTTAAATGATATTGCAAAAAAAAAAAAAAAAAAACATATATTCAACAAAATTTTTATTATAGTATATTTTGTTTACATATATGTACAAATAAATGCATGAATGAAATAAAAGTCAATGAAACAAAAACATTCACAAGAACTCCATGAAATTTAATGAACAAATTTCAAGTTCTTTTGTTTTTGATCAACAGCCTTAAGAAGCTCCATCTTCTTTTTAAGCGAAATAGCAGTTTGCTTTCTCCTTGCGCTGTTTGTCACTGTACTCCTAAAAAATTCTTCTAAAGTAAAAAGAAGAAAAAACTCTATCCAAACTTCTTGCAGTTTGAGTAAAACTCATTTGCTCAAACTGCAATATACTTACCATCGAATTCCTAAGCCAACTGATGTGAGAGGAGATCTTCTTGTGTGGCGTTTATAATGGTGAAGGGTGAAAGTAGATTATAACACAAAAAAAATTTTCCTTTCTAGGAATGAACAATATGCGAAAAACACTAACCGCGCTGGTGAGATTTAAAAGAGGTGTGAAATGAAAGAGAGGGGATTTTACATGTGTGTGTGTTTCGTAGAAATGAAGGCTAACGGCTTTGAAATACCCTCGAAATAGCTTGTGACACGAGCCAATTTTTTTTTATTTAAATGATTTTCGTTTTGTGTTAAGAGAAACAAATATGAATGAAAATACATAGTAGTTTGTCGGGATCATTGTATTATTTCGTGTTAACCGATATTTCATCTTCATCATTTTCTCGTTAAACAAATGTAGTTTGGTATGTATATATATATATATATATATGTGTGTGTGTGTGTCTGTGTGTAAGAATTTAAGTTAATTTCATCTTGAAAGCTTTTTAAATTGTAATGGTTCTGACCCCCCAAAACTTTCACATAAGTAATTAACTGTTAGCTTACCCGCCTAACAGGATGTAATCGTGACTTAAACACTGTAAAATTATGTACTCAGCGTTTTTCCAATTATTTCTTATGTAATCACATCGTATGATATGTATCCATCAATCATAAGATCCATCCACGGAAGTCATGTGTGTTTCTGAACTTCCGGTTACCGCTCTGTATAAATATTCCCGTTGTCATGGAAAACTCAGTCTGCTTATTGTAACTGCTACGTGACGTCAAGTTTGAGTTTATCATCTTTTGCTTTTTGTGTGAGTATGTTAAACATAAATGTCTAACCTGTGAAATAAAAGTGCAATAACCAAATACCAAATGATGCTCATCCATTCACAGCTTAGAATTCCATCACCTGCTTACTGAATATATAAATCATTAATAAATGAAAACCACTCGCGTGCCAGAGATTACATTTATATACATGTGATGAACCCCCAGCCCTTTATATGTCACTTGGGTAAACTTCTTGCCCAGTGCAACTCAACCCACCTCCCGCATAACTACTTTGACTTCGACTTCGGCTGACTAACTCCAGCAAAGTAGACGAACGGCACTCTCTCACTGTGATCAACGCTTAAAATTGAACTCCTCTCTAGTTATGGCTTGGTGTACAGAACGAAATGTTGAATCCCTGGAATAAATTATCATACAATAAACGGTTGTAGTTTTCATTACTCCTATCAATCACAGCACGCCAAGTCAGAAGTACTCCAAGTCATGTGTTATATATGTGTAAGGAAAATTGAATTACATATCTAAAACAAAATATCCCATTTACCATTTAACTTTTATTTGCCACAACATATGCGAGTCTTAATTTATTTCTCAGAAAAAATTATCTAAACATAACTCCAATCTTAGTTCATTTAGTTTTATGATCTTCGTATGTACACTTCCGTGCTTTACTTTCCAATCAAAAACAAACTAAATAGTGTTATTTAGCAGTTCTGGAAATAAGCATACAGCCTAATTAATATTTTCGGGTCATTTGGCGTTCGTTTCTCTCTGCGGAAAGATGTGTCGATTGCTCGCAAAATAAAACTGTTTTTTTACACAAAGTTCTGAATGCTGATTTTGAAACATTACATACATATCATGCATATGTAAAAGTTAATTAATTTTCTTAGAAAACACACACACATTTATTCGTATTCTTATAGTTAGCTCTGTAAAGAGAGCTTGAGTTTTGAAAAAATATGTCGATGAAAATACCCATAATAACTGATAAAAACGTACATTTAACGGAAATATTTATTTTCTACTTTGAATCCTTTATTCGATTCATAGTTTATTTTCACGATCTGATTAATTTTCTAATTGAAATTTGGATATCAATTAAGAATTTTATTAACTGATTAAATAAAAGGTGTTCTGCATTTGTGTAATTGAAAATTTCTCGTGTATAGATTCCCATGAAAAATCTAATTTTTATATAAAAATATTTTCATTATCGTACCATCGTTTACTGTCTTTTGAAGGTACTTTTTAAAAAAAATAACATACTTTATGCATCGAAAATTTAAGAGCTCTTACCTAACTTTCTGTTTAGTGAATATTTAGCTTAGACTAGCAATCCTCACACTGTGGGACGTGCCCCCTCTTAAGGAGCGGGATAACCCTGTGTGAGGGTGCGAGTATGTAGAAAAGTCGAAAATAAAATATTATTTAAGAAAATGTTAATTTACTTTAGTTAAAATATATATGACTCAAAAGTAACAAATGCGAAATTCAATATGTATCTTGATAATTTGTATCGTTTATAATTAAGGTCGTATTGTAGCTTTATTGTCAGTGGAGCACAAAAGGAGTCCTGAGGGTCCGGACACCCCCAAAAGCCCTCGAGTTTTTTCGATTGATGATAATCCTATATATATATACATATATAACGTAAAATGTAATTAAGTACTTGTAATTAACGATTGATTTTATTAATTAATGCTAATTATTAATTCAATAATTTATTTTTTACTGTTTTTTGTTATCAAAATTGACAAAATCAGAAGAATCAATTGGTGTTGTCTTGAGGCATGATACGAGTTGGGGGACTCCCCCTTTGAAAAGTTTTTGTGTGCACTACTGGTCAAAGTATGTTATTACTGTTATTGTACAGTGAGAGGGGCGCGATGAAAATTATGATAGAAGATCGGGCCACAAGCATTGAAAGTTTGAGAAGCACTAGTTTAGACTGTGTGATGATAAGGATTCTAAGAGCTATGGCTTGTATGTTAAATGCTGGAACTAGTAAGGAAATCGTTAAATCACGTTTCGTATCAGTTACTATGGCGCATCAGTACTAAAAAAGGAACACATATAAGCACTGGGAAATGAGAAAAGTATTTAATTTTTTTACTTGAATGGGTCTGACGGGTGCTTAAGGTCTTCGGGCAGTAATGGAAGTCGTTTATAGTAAAGCTCCCAATCAAATGCTCCTCTTGCACCTTCATCTTGAGCTCGATAGGCCAAGGTTTCGTAGTCAATCACATCAATGAAAGGGCATACAACTGTTTTGCGATCGATCGCAATTGGTTCTGAAAAAAAAAACATTGAAATAATTATTTTTTACGTAAACAAACACCATTATGTGAATTTGTAAATCCCTCGGAGTCACGAAACATTTCTGCTGAAATATTTTATTAATATTTAGATTTAACCGCAGTTACAAATTTTCGATTTTTTCCCCACAGATTATCAGCTAAATTATAGAATGACTTTCGATTCAAATATGAGACTGATAGCTAAAATTTTTGTACATTTTTTGTATTTATTCCTTTTTTATACGTAGATAATTAACTCAAGAATTTTATACTAATTATTAGCCATATAATCTCACACATAAAGTTAATTTTATATTCTGAACCTGAATAATAACCATTTATATTTTTGCAGGAATATTAATGCTACCTTATAAAATAATTTTCCATATATTTTAACGTGTTTTGTATCAAGTTAAGGAATGCATATTTTTAGAGTTTTAAGTCAGCAAATTTCTTGACAAAATATGTATTTTATACTTTTACTTATTTACTTAATTTTATTAACAATTATTAATTTTACTGTAAAATATCTAATTTTCTGTTACGACCTAATGTTAAACTTTGAAATTTTAGTAAATAAAACAAATTCCATCTTCTTATGATATATATATATATATATATATAGGGTACATTTAACTAAGAGAAAATACAGAAACTATATTTTTTCAGTTGTCTTTTGTCACAGTCAGTCAGTTCAGCCAAGGTACTATATCTAGAATCAGACTTTATGTTTTCAAAAATGTTTTTGAGCATTACAAAACTGTTTGAAACATTTTTTTTAAATAGATGAATGACATAAAATTTACAACTGTTCGCGTTGTCTTGACTTAGAAGATACGACATGATTTTTCGCAATAAATAAATGTATTACTTTTATTTATGTTCACTGAAAAGATTTCTTCCCTTTAAATGACAAACCAACAATCTATCAAGCTCAAAAATTTTAAGCGATCATGCATCACCCTTGACAAATTTGAAATGAAAAAAAAAAAAAAATAAATAAAATTGAGGGATGATTTTATTAGACTTGAATCAGTTTTGTGCTCAGTTTGTGTACTTTGAGCTTTCTATATAATACAGTAAAAGACATAAATGTGATTTGAAAGAAGTATTGATTTGACGTGTAATATAAAAAATAGAGCTGAAATGAATAAGTGTTATAAGAAAAAGAGAATAGAAGATTTATAGCTTTATTTTATCCCCCCCCCCTTCCCTATTAAATTTATCTTCTCAACTATCCATTTAAAGTTATTGACTGAGACAATTTATTTTGCATGCAAAAAAATTATCATTATTTAAAAATCTTCCTCCACAGTTATATTTAAAGTCTACAATAATTATGAGACTTTAAACTACTTTTTACTATGCAAATTAGTCTAATAAATAAAATATAAACAAAAATATAGTTTATAGTTGATCTAATTTTTGTAGAAAAGTGAGAATATATCGTACAGATTTGGAAGTTTTGCACTCGTCTGTTATCAAATATATTTTTAATAAAATGAATCTATCTATTGCAAAGCAATAATTCTATTCTCAGTAATTTTTTTCTAGTTGCAATTTTGTTACCAACTTCTTTGATAACAGTATTTTAGAGATTTTACTATCTGAATTTTTTTGTACGATTAATAAACTTTTATATAAAACCTTATTTGATAAATCGTAATTAATTTATAAGTATTATGAGTAACTAATACAGGGAATTGTATAAAAATTTATAAGATATGAAATCCCAAAACATCCCCTAGATATTCTTACTATTTTGAGCGAATTCTGTTAAATTTTCATCTCTTGAGCGTTTGAGAATTTGTACAGAGCATTGATTGCAAAGACTAACCTCACGTTTCAAACAAAACAAAAATTCTCCAGAGAGAAAACAATAAAAGAAAGAAAGGACGCAGCGAAGACGGAAAAGTTCAAAAGCACAAATTTATAGGATTCTGGAGATTTGAAATATAGATGGATCAAGATATTTCCCACAAAAGATAGACTCGTTGCTATTTTTGGGTTTTGTTTTTTATTCGAAACAATTTACTGTATATCCACGCGTGAAACATTTTTTTTCTCTCTCCTAACTCGGAAAGCACGTCGAGGCATGTATTATAAAACGGAAAGCTGAAACGTCCGGAGTGTATCGTTTGGTCTACCCTCAAACCTTTCAACTTTTTTTACACGGAAAAGTAAACAATAAAAAAAAAATAGGAAAGGAGTAATAGAAATATAGCGTACGAGAAGAAGTTCCAAACCACTCAGCTCGAGCTTGAAATAACCAAGCCTTTGGAAGCCGTTAGGAAAGAAAATCACAAACTGAATTTCTATCGTGAAAAAGGAAGTCTTACGGCTTGAAAAGTTTAAAAGTATTTTTTCCAGCAAATTTGCTCCACTTGTACTTGAGATAAAACACTCAATGAGCCGCTGTAACCATGGTAACCAACGAATACTGGTGACAGATGTTGAAAATTTCCAACGCCTTTTGAAATACCGCTTTAAAGAAGTGCATCAACTCTAGATGGTGTGAGAAAATCAGGTATTCTCCAGAGACCGTCTTCAAAAACCAGTTCAGTTCTCACACAAATGATGCGTCAAAGAGAGAAAAAAAGCGACATAAGCAAGAAAAAAGTAACTCTTGAAAATGCGAGTCACTATGTGTCAGCTGGAACATTAGTCGAATATTACCTCGAATCATCCCCTTGCATCGCAAATAATAGTGTTCATTTCTTTCGAAAAACAAAATAAAACGCTCCATTCACGAGCCATCACTAAAAGAAACTTCAAACAAAATATTATACTTGCAAACAAAGACAACTCTCCTTACGACAGAAGAGAAAATAGATGGATAAAAAATTTAAATCATGTTAAACTTTCGCCTGCTCTTCGAATTAAAGGCTTTGGGTAAGCAAAGTCAATTCCACACACATCCTCTTTGAGTCATTTTATAAGGAGTTCAAACAGAAAAATGTGTAAAGAATGCTAAAGCAAGGTAACTGGGAAAAGAAAGGGGCAAAATATGATAAAAAACAGTTAATATATACATTGTTCAACTTATGAAAGATGTTTATATTTTATGAGCATTAATTTTTTAGCACAAAGGAATTTGTGGAAGTTTTTAGTAAGATAAACAAAAGTCTTCGAAAGTTTACCTTCATCAAAAGCAATGAAAAGAATGAACTCGGACTCAAAAAAATTATTTTAAAACTTCATCTCTTATTACGTCAAAAAATCTATTTAAATTACAGGACGATCTAAATTATGCAGAAATTCATTATTCTCTTTCAAAAACAATGACTGCGTTTGAGATAAAATCAAGAATAAAAGAGAAATTTAATGCAGATAATGGAATCGAGTGAGAAAATTTTCTCACAACTGATAACTAAATTTCTTAGTTAATGAGAATACATCTTTTCCAGGAAAAGTATTGTTAAAGAGAATAAATATAAATAAGCGCTGAGATGTAAAAAATATCCATAATAAGGAAATTCATAAATAATCGTAAAAACGGAGTTAAAGAACAACATTTATTGATAAAAACTGTAGAATAGTTTCAGCAAGTTTATTATATTAGAATCGAAAGCTCTACATGAGTAAATAAATCCCCCCTTTCAAATAAAATAGACAAATAAAATTATTTCAATCGACCAACTTTCTATCATTTTCTATAGAGCTAGAATATAACAAAAAAGAAAAAAAAATTAAGTCAATTCCTACTTGGTCAGAAATCTTACTGGCGCGATCTGTTGTAGATAAATCTAACTCCGTCAGAAATAACGTAGAATAACTTAAAATTTAAAAATAAAACTTAATTAATGAATTAATATTTGAAAAAAAGTGTATTAACATCAAGTGTCATCCTCTACAAGTTTAAAAAATGTGTTTGAACTTCAGTGGATGAATAAAAAGTATTTTATTAACGGTTGAAAATTTGAACAAGATAAATACACTGGTGTGCAAAAATTAAGGACGGTCGAAAAATTAGCATATCAGCTGAACGAAGAGGCAGAGCGGACAGAAAGACCAATCAGGAGATTAAGTGAGGTGATGTACGGTAGCACATGCGCAGATATGTAGGTAGACGTAATGGGGAAGTGTCTGAGTAGTAAAGCATGTTGTCGGTGTAAGATTAGTATTTCTGGCAAAGAGATTGCACACCGTATAGCAGTTAAAATCACACCGAGTTGCTGCCTCAGTGAGAAATGGCGAATAATCAATCTGTTAGACGACATCTGGATGCTTTTACCCGAGGTCGAATCATTGGGAAGTTGGAGGAAGTTCGCAGTGTGACAAGTGTGGCTGCAGAGTTCGGAATTGCTCACAGCATCGTTTCACGACTTTGGAGACAATTCCAAACTACAGGAACAGCTATCCGGGGGTTCAGTAGTGGTCGTCCACGAGGAACCACACCCGCAGATGACCGGTATATTGCCTTACAGGCCAGAAGAAACAGGCGGCAGACAGCGGGAGAAATCGCTAGACACATGACACAGGCGACTGGACGATCGATATCGCGTTTTACCGTGGCCAGAAGACTGCACGGTGGTGGTCTGTTTGCACGACGCCCTGTACGGTGTGTACCTCTAACGCCTGCCCATCGGAGAAGGCGTTCTCTGTTATGCCGGGAATACCGGAATTGGAGAGACAATGAATGGGGACGAGTACTCTTTACAGATGAGAGCAGATTTAGTCTGAGTAGCGATTCTCATCGCATACTCATCTGGAGAGAGCGGGGAAGCCGCAATCATCCCTCGAACATCATTGAAAGGGGCAGGTATGGAGGTGGCGGTGTTCTCGTTTGGGGAGGCATCATGCTTGGTAGTCGTACAGACCTTCACATCTTCGACGCAGGTTCAGTCAACGGGACCCGTTATTGTAACGAGATTCTTCTTCCATATGTGCGTCTTTTTAGAGGCGCTATGGGTCCACAGTTCCTTTTCATGGACGACAATGCACCATGTCATCGCACAGTAGCTGCCGAACAGCTCTTAGAGAGTGAGGATATTGAACGTATGGATTGGCCGGCACGATCTCCGGATCTCAATCCCATCGAGCATGTATGGGATTTTCTAGGCAGACGCTTAGCAGCTCGTACCTTACCACCAGTAACGATTCCGGAGCTTCGATTGGCGCTGCAAGACGAATGGGCAGCAATGCCTCAACAACTCATTAACACCCTCATTCTCAGCATGGGCAGACACTGTGAAACCTGCCTAGCAGTCAGGGGAGATCATATCCCCTACTAAAGACCGGATATTTCTTGCTGGACACCCATCACAGGGATGTTTCGGCCTTCAGTCGCATTGCGCTCCATGCTACTTTTTCAATAAAGCTTCTTTTTATCCCTCTGATTTCTCTTTTAGTAAGTGTTGCTTACATTACTCATGTCCTTACGTATTGGGGATCTTACGGCATTAAATGTGTTGATTTGGAATGCTTTTGTACAAAGTTATATTGAAAAAACCGTCTCGTCCTTAATTTTTGCACACCAGTGTAAATAAATATAGGGAGAGAGTGAACTATCAGTAGAAATTGTAAAACTACTTCAATTTTCGTTAATATTTCATCTTAAGTGCAAAATGCAGTCTTTGGAAGAATAAATGAATCGTTAAAATTTGCGGTGTAATGAAATATTTGTTCGAGGGTTAATGATAGAACTTAAAAAAATAAATAAATAGATTTTGGCAACGATTGCTCACACAACATTATATAGCCTTGTGAAATTCCAATCAAACAGCCTAACATATTCCTATCGCAAATTTGAAAAGGAATTTTGAAAAAAAAATCACGTATTCACTTTCTAATGTACAATTAAAATCTTTTCAATACCGGTAATTTTCTGGGAACTTCCCGGACTCATCATAGTATTAAAATGCTTTTTTAAAGTAAATTTTTTAAAAAATATATGTATTATTTTAAAATAACCATAAGTTTGCTTAAGGCAGATTTTGTTTGTTTAATGTAAACAATAATATATTAATTTATCTAAGTGGTGATTTTTGGCTGGGTAGGGAATCTTGGAGGGAGGGGTGCCAGTTTTAATCATGCCATCTTTTAATCGTGGCTCAAAATAGCGAAATCTGACACCAGATAGATCTGACACTCTCTCTCATATAGCTTTAAATTGTGACATAAATAAAAAATCAAATCAATCAGGCAAAAATTGTATTCTTTCTGTTGAGTTTTATTGACTTTAAACAGAATTATAACTATGTTCCCAGTGTTTCAGAAAATGCAACAAATATAAGCAGCGAGAAAAGAGAAATATATGTAAGATAAAACAGAAGTAACTCTAGCTGTTAAAAGATCCTAAAATCAATGTTAGATTCCCTTTGAATGCTGTTATGTTATTCGAACACTGTCCAGTCCTAGCATGTAAGTAGAAGGCTTTTCCTTTGTAAGCATAATTTTTTTTCGTCTTATTTTGAAAAACTTCTCTAAGCACTTTTTAAAAGAAAAATGTTTTTGTGTATGGTTTGGAAAAATATGTGGAAGGGATTTAATTTCTGCTTCAAAAGAATGGGAAAAGAGATAGCAGTGGGTTTTAGTCGATTGAATAAGTTGACGGAAAATAAAAAGACGTAGTCAAACGTATGGAACGCCATTGCAATTGACTAAAATGTTTAAAAAAATTATTAGACAGAATTTTATAAACGGTTTGCTTAAAAGTCAGGTAATTAGATCTGATTATGAATTTGGCATCCCATAAAGAATAATTCATTAATTTGTTTATAAATGTACTTTTAATTCTTTTAGAGAGAGTAGGAGTTTATCTACGTTGCACTCTTAAGCTACAACGAATACTATCGACGACAAACTTTCTAATTTTAAATCATTCTAAGGACGACACCTGATCTGGCACCCCATTCTGCAAAACTCCTTACCACACCAACGTGAGGAGTTTGAGCCACGATGGATTTAAAGAGCATAACCGAGCCTTTCTACAAAGTAAATCTTCCGAAGCATAAGGACTTGAACCCAAAACTCAACAACGCTGGCCACCTATTTGTGAGTATGAACACTTGGGTACGCTTTAATTCTTAGAGTAATTGAGTGAGTGTTTATTAAGGGGGTTCACCCATGTGATGTGTGTCCAAAAACTCAAAATTTTTTTTCTCCATAAATTGTTTCCCTAACATGTCTAGAATACGGTGGTAAAGTGACTTTTTAAGATTCGAAGTCGTTATAAAGAAGCAAGCGTTAGAAGAGAAGATGTTCGGAGTGCTGTGTTGGCAATCGAAGAGTGGGCCTATTGTGTACAGTTGCTTGATACCATTGACCCTTCTATGCAAATATGCATTCATACAAGTATAGCCAAGTTTGTAGAGGTTTAAAAGGAAATATCTATAGTTATTGCATATTTCGTCGAACTTATTTTAGTTTTCGCCACAAGCCATCGCTGATTGAGGGTAAGTTAAGATTTTCATTGTTTTAATCGGACTTGAAACTTTAAACGCGTTTTTCTCAAAACTGGGTTTTTCAAATTTTCCTCCATCATATCTCAAGAACGGTTTGACCGAATGACTTCAAATTTATAGGATAGACTAAGCACATATATACGCATCAAATGGATTACGATCATCCCAAAATTCAAAATATTTCTAATTTTATAACAAAATATAACAAAAAACCCCAGGAAATTCGAAACTTTTTATTCAGAGAAATCAAAAATCCAATTTTTGATATTTTCAATTGAGTATAGTTCATTCTGTGCATTTAAGCTTATAGATTAAAATGCTGTTAATTTTTTCATTTCATATAAGCCAATCAGTCGGAATCGTAGAAGAAGTAAGCGTCCATTTTTTCCAGGCGGGTGTGTTCAGAGCGCTATAACTCACGTTCTATTAGATATTTTTGACTAAACATTTATATATGCTCTTAAAATACATATAAATAAATGATGAAAAGCTTAAAGTTCTATCTTTTTACTGGTTGTCAAAAAAATTCTCTAAAAATGCTTGAAAAACTGGCCGTCACATGGGCGAACCCTCTTTATGTCCCATTATAAAGACACATGAGGGCAATTAGCGGTGGACCTCAGAATTTTGAGCCATGGTCAAGTGACGAGAAGTACAGCAGAGCTGGCAGCCCCTCTCCAAATTACCACATCATACAAATGGGAGGATTTTGAGACACAAAGGATTTAACATGTATCAGGCCCTCTATGCAGCAGGTTTTCAGTGACACTAGCGTTTGAACTCATGACACGCCCGCCACCAGCTCATGACAATGACCACTAGGCTACCGCGGCCACACTTTAACTCTTAGAAGAATAGAAATAAGCAATTGTTTCACATTCTAACAACTCGAATGCAATAACTTAATTTCTTGGAGATCGTTTTAACGAAAGGATAAAACTGAACGATATTTTTTATAAGTATCACAAAAAGTATATTTTTCAGTAATAAATTGAGAGTGAAAAATTTTTAATCAGTGCTTATGTATTTTAAAAATGACAATTTAAGGTATCCGAATACTTGTGACAACTTTTTAGTAAAAAAAAAAAAAAAAAATTTGTGTGGAGGGGTATGGGGATTTTGTTGTTGTTTTTAGAATTGTTTAGTACATTTTAAGAAAAAATATGCTAAAATTAAGAAAAACAAAAAAAATTATTAAAATGGGGAAAAATGGGTAAAAATTTACAAAAAATAACATAAACGCGGCCTATTCTGTACCAAAGGTTTATGGCTAAATTTTCAATTTTTCAACTCTGTTGTGGAGCTATGTTATTCATTTTTAAAATGACTTTCCGAATAAGAGATATTTTAATTTTTAGAAAAAACAGAGCACTTTATCTTAGATATTATATGAAATTGCTTAAAAAAACAGTGATTATATTAACATAAGGGACTGTAAATTTTGTAATAAAACAGTGATTGATAAATCTGAAGGTTAAAATACTTCTACTATTATACAGAACATACACAAAAAATTTCAGTTAATTATTTTCACACTTTCTTAGCAATCGCTGGCCTTGTCTGAGCATTTTCAAAAAACAAAACATTTCGAGTAAAACGTGTTTTAAAGTATGACATCTTACTTAAAGTAATGGCATCTGCTTTTACTAAAACACTTGTAGTTTTTGTTCTAGTGAACGGAAAGCAATAAACTTGATATTTTTAAAAACTAATAAGATGGTCTATAAAATAAAATCATAAAAGCATTTGTCAATTTTTGGAAAAAGTCACTCTTTTAGGGTATAGTCGGATACCTTAACACGAGAATAAATAAAAGCGTAATAAAAACACATATCATACTTCAATTCAATGAAAATGTAACAATGTCATTTCATTTAGACAACATCAGTAACGTTCTATGAAGTTTCAAAGGTAATATATATTTCTGCATAAAAAGTGTTCTCATTATAATTCAAAGAACAAATGTAATTGCAACAATGGCTTTTCATCAAGCATTCTTTCATTATCTGCTACGTTGTGTTTTGCATCTATTGTGAAATGAATTCCAAACCTTTATAAGAAATGCTGCTGATTTTGCACCTAGTTCGTAGTAATTAAACTGGTAAGAGTGGGTAAACTTCCCTCATTCCCATTTTTTTCTCATCACTATCTTCAGTCATTCAAATGAGAAAGACTCTTTCGTACTTAAGAATAGTTAGTTGTTCAAGCACAGTTTTAATTAAAAATATTTCTTTGATCGAGACAAAAATACTCTCCATTTCAACGAGCAATTATTAAATGATATGGCATTTTTATAATAATATATAGAATGAATTTCTCCAATAAAGGGTTTTTAAAATAAATATTTTCATACTAATTATTATTATGTGTAAGGTCGAAATAATTGAATATTGCGTGCTGATAGAATCGAGTGTTTAAAACAATAATAAAATTACTAGAATAATTTATAATTGAAATTTTACACTCAATTAAAGTCTTGTATTAGTTCAATAATTATTGTGTGAAAAATATTTTATATTGTGTAGGAACGGCTTTACAAATGACTTTGTAATTTCAACCTAGTTCAATTAATTCATTTTGTATGTACACTTAAAAGAATCCAAGTCTTATAGCGGGTGACAATATTTTCGTGAGTTTAATAAACCAATAAAAACTTGTAAAATGGATATTTTCATTTTTAGAATAATAGTTAATATTTCAAAGGACAATGATAATGCAATTTGAATTAATATAATGAATTAATCTTAACTGACTTTCATTGGAAAACTTGGAAAAATATTTGTAACTTGTTTTTCTAGTTTTAATTTCCTATTTGCACCACACTTCGCTTTCTATAAAGAAAGGACTCCAAAAAATGCTTGTTTATTTCACCCATGTGACATATAAGTAAAATAAACTATATTCAATAAGTTGAAATAAAAATTTTAATTTATAAAGTATGAAATTAAGTGTGTATTTTGAAAATTTTTCTATTTTAATATCACCTCTTTTAATTCAGTATCAGTACAATCTTTTTTAAAGAAAATAACATGAATTTCGTTATTGCTTCTTATTTTTAATTTTAGAAATACTATGATACATTAAAATAACTCTCGCTGTATATTAGTGATAATTTTTTTAATCTATACATTAGACTGGCTAATATACCCATCCTTTGTTTCCTGAAGAAAACAAATCGGAGTTGAATAATTATAATTATTAATTGGTGGCTTACGCTCATATACAGAGATTCTCATGAAGTATTAAAATTTAATTCTTACTTTTTCATTTCTTACTAATTATTCACTTTGCTCCCCTACCCCTCTCGAATGGCCCTTTTTTGAAAATTAAAAAAAAAAAAAAATAGAAGAATATAAAAAAATTAAGAGGAATAATATTCAATTATAAAAATATTTCAGTTAATAATTTTGCTCACTTTTCAAGAACAACAATTCTTAATATGCATGAGACAGGCTTGATTGTTTTTTTTTCTGTTTAAATTATTAAATTACCTTTTTTGTGAAAGATCTAACTGATGTGGAGAAAATGCTATCAAGATTTAACGGAAGCTTGTGTCTTCCATGTAACTTAAGTTTCATAATATAAAGGAAAGATATAGAATAGGATTCCAAAAGCGCTTACATCATCTTGCAACTAATTTTTAGACGATAAACATTTTCTTAAAAAAATCTCTTAACCAGACAGAAACAATTGGTGATTATTTTTGTTTCTGGTGCATAAGTTATCCACTTCTGTTTTTCATGAAGGGAATAATTCTACAATATATAAGAAGATCCCCTTTGTTTTAAATTAACCTAACTTTCCTTAATTCTATTAGTTACTCATCAAGTTTGACTCTCAATTTTTTAACAGACAATGAAATATAAATTATGAAATGAAATACAATGAAAATTAAATCTATTAATTTTAAAGTTTAGAAAGACTTTTATCGCAATAAAAAGCTAGAAAAACAACAAAATGTCTTTAATGAATTAAAGTTTAGAATAACGAAGAAAGAGTTTTTATTCTAATTTGCATTCAATTTTTTCCTTAAAAAAATAGCGCGATAAAACACGGAGGGACAAAAAAGGAAAAACAGGAAAAGCGATTAAGACATTGACGTAGAGGGGATTAAAGAAAAGAATGATAAGAGTGAAAAATTAATTTTATTAATCTATAGAATTATAAATCTTTTAAATCTGTCTCTTATAAATAAATAATTAATTATTTTTACACTGCACACACACACAAAGAAACGAAAAAAATAATAATTAAATTAAAATGGGAAAATAATATAAATACTTTACAAGAAAATGATTATGCTTCATTTATGAAAATTGCAGATAATTAAAAATAAATATTGAAAAAAAATTTATCGAAATGGGAGCGAATTGAATTTAGACATATGTAATTTATTTTCTTTTTATTCATAGATCAAGCACATTTTTACGTATATTAACCATACTATTTTAATGAATCAGTTTTCTATACGAAGTGATTTTTGAAACAGAACTTTTTATGGAATATAAAATGAGATAAGAATTATAACTTTAATTTAGAATAATTTAATTGTAAAAAGTTTATTATTTTAAATATAATTATTTAACTATAGCGATATTTTAATAATAAGTATTAAGTACGTTTTTATTAAGCTCTGAATGTAAAACGTTATATTTTTTTTGTCAGTTCTTGACTTAAAAATATTTGAATAATATAATTATTACTAACATTTTCTATTATTTAATAATAAAGTATGAGGTTATGCATATATATATATATATATTGCTTTTGATTTATCGAATAGTTTCTTTTTTCTCTGTTTCGAAAACTGCATTTTATCAGGAAAGCAGTAATTGACTTGGGAGTACGTGAACATTTATTATTGACTGACTTTAATTAGTTTTGTGGAATTTGAAATATTCTATCTATATGTGTGTGTGAAATGAATAATATGTGATCAAGACTAAATTGGTGAAACAGGCATATTACTTTATTTTAATTCATGAATTTCAGATTGCAAAATAAACTTTTAGTTTGAAGTCAATTTCAAAGAAAACAAAACTTATCTGATTATTCACCAGAAGTCTACATTAGCGGTTATTAAACTTTACAATTCCGTGAAGCATTTCATATAACCTTACTCTTTGTTGGACACAACTGATCGCTTACTGCAAGTTTTTTACTATGTATGAGTATCACACACAGTGATAATTATTTTTAAGAAAAATAACTGATATTGATAAATATTCTTCTTCATATTAATTATTCCTCATTTGCATAATGTTTTAATTTACAGCTATTAATGCTGATTTGCTTAGTTTCAGGAAGCCGTAGATTAAAGTAACACGCAGTATGGAGAGGATAATTGCTTACAGTTTGATTACATTCCTTTTTTTGAAAGATTACAATACTTTGCAAATTCACTTGGAAGTTATGGCTGTTAATGAAATGATAGATCACTACATGACTCTATTGTGAGGTGGAAACGGAGTTTTCAAACTCACCCCATATCCTTTTTAGATGATAGAAGTGACTTATCAAAGCTACGAGAATTTGAAATTTTACACATCTACCTTAACTCCCGATCTCTCGTCTCCAGAGAATTTTCTTATTCCGAGAACTCAAAAAACCATTGCTGGGTTGAATATTCGTCAATAAAAATTAAATCATTCAAGAGGTGAACAAAGATTTTAGATCTAATCTGTAGAGTTCTACAGCAAAGACTTTCGAAAGGCTAAGAGATGGTATGAGAAGTGTAAATATACTGAGAAATCAGTACGCTGAGGAGCCACCTCCGACAGTAATAACAGCACTCATCCGTCTGGACATGAAGTCGAACAGAGTTTGGAAGGTATAGCGCAGTTCAGAGGTAACGTTATCATTCGTCTACATTTTAGTGATGGAGTTGACTGGCGAGTAGAGGTGTGCTAATAACTTGGCCTCCATTGATCAGACGTTTTCAAATGGTGAGAGTATCAGGGAAATGAGGTTAGGCAGTTTAAAATGCTCTATATCAAGGAAGGTCAGAATAACCCTTTAAAACCCAGCTCGCACGATCGCGTGGGTTACACATTCTTAACCCTTTAAGACCCGAAATAATTTATCTTTAAATATTACATTCTACTGATTATTAATACTATACTGACCCCAATGACACTTGGAAAAACACTAAAATTTTTTTTTGCTTCTCCTCTGGAACGCGAAATGTTCCAGCACGAATTTGCGGGCTAAATCTTAAAAAGATAACGCGAGCAACGTGTGGTCATTTATTGTTCTGCTGAAACATAGCGTTAAGGGAGCTTCGAAGATGAGTAAGAGTCACTTGCCTTAACATATCAAAAATGTAACGGCTGCTGTTCATAAGTGTTAGCAACGTGAACTAGAGGTGATCAAGATGTTTTCCATTGGCAACCCGAACCATCACTCCAGGTGAAGGTCTGTTACGAAGATGTTGAATGCAAGCTGTCAATGTTTGTTCTCCATACTGCTACCATTTATGGAGATATGACCATCATTAAAATATATACAGACCAGGGATTCGTTTGAAAACACGATGCGACGTCTTTCCTGTGGAAGAGTACGGGTTTTTCTACGTTCATGTTTTCACTGGAGGTGCGGCTTTCTGTGATTCCCAGTCAAGGTTGGATAATGCTTTGCTCGACGTGGTGACAGTCCATGGTGCTGCAAGCGTCATCGCACTGTCTGAGAAGACGCATGTTGTTCGTTCTGAAAACTACCCCATTCCCTAAATCAGGGTTCGTGATATGGCTGTAGTGTCTCACATGGTCATGGGGATAACATGTCTGTCTTCTCGACATTTAGAGATGGAGGGCCATTGTGATCGTGCACGGAATATTGTAGAGCCCTCCTAAACCCAATGATTCAATATTTTGAAGACAGTCAGGGATTTACATTCACACGAACAGCAATACTGTGGTATGATGAACCGCAAACCTGATGGGCTACTTCGGCAGGCCTGTCAATTCAAGTCAACCGTTCACTAGATGGTAGGAATTTCTCTATCTTATGTGAATAGTAGATACTTCCTGCATCAGAAAAATACATTTAAATACAATGTCTGTATGAGAAACCTGTTACACATTCTCTTATTATGTATACAACGGGAATGACATTACTATAATTTGTTTTGCAAGAATTTGTTGGAAAGCTAAGAATTTCCAAAAAGCAACCAGTTGTATTTATCACGCAAATATTACACTCGTGGCATACTGTCTTCCTGATGCAGCAATTTTACTGGCCAGTAGCATATGCAAGCACGCACATGAATATATAAAAAATAATCTTTTATTACATGGAAAATTGTTGGGTAAATCTACCAATGTTTTTTTTTTTTTTTGCAGTAAAAAACTATTTTTATATATTCTTTCGGATATAACGAGATTTTATCACTTATAAAATAGGTTTTCTTATACAGTTTTAATTATTTTAATAATTTTTCTTATCATTCCATATTGGTTCAATTTATATCAGTTAAGGTTATTCTACTATTAAAGCTACTCAATGGGATATTGGATACAAGAATAGCACTTTTTCATACGCATTAAATCATGAAAATGACACCTAGATAACTACTCTCTAAATTTCTGCATTGTAATAAATACTTTACTTACTAACCATTACGGTTTGCCAGTCTTCTTAGCCAGTATTCTACCATTTGTAAAAAAATAATTTGTTTCAGTTAAATTTTCAAATATAATGCATTAATGAATTCTGTACAAATAGAAAAATAAATGTAACTAGTTAAAGCAACTGTGTTAAGAGCATCAATCACAGTACTTCCTATTAATCACGTTCTGAGAGTGAGAGAGTGAGAGTGAGTGAGAGAATATTAACATCGCACTGATTAGCAACACGAGGGCTTTTGGCGACGGTCCGCGTAATTTTGAACCATGGTCAAGTGACGCGGACGACACCTGAGCTGGCACCCCCTCTCCTAACTACCACACCACACCAATTGGAGGACGTTTGAGCTCTCGATAGATTTAACGTGCATCGCTCCCCTACACGGCGGATCTTTAGTGGTACTAGGATCGATTAATCTCGTTCTATCTCTCCTTTTGGATGTGATGATTTACACATAAATTATTTCACTATACACAAATTTATTCAAATAAAGAGGAACTTGTTGATGAATTTTCCTCATTTAAAAAATGATTAGGAAAATGTTCAGAGAGAATTTTAGTTTCTTTTAATCTAATAACAAAGCCATGGAAAAGAAATTTAGCTTTAGAAGTAACTTCCAATGTTCATGTTTTAAAGCATCCAATGTTAAAAAAATTATCAACTTTAAATTTAATTCAAAAGTAGTAAGTTCAATATAGAACTACCTTTTTGGCAGAAAAATAAACATTATTTATTGCATACATATTTTTCTGGTTTTGAAGAACACTAGTATAGAATATAATAAAATAAAACATCAAATTTATGCGAATTTAAAGTCTCACGACTTGTATTTTCTTTTCTTTTTTGTTTTGTAAAAATAAACCTTTTCTTTGAAAATGAGTTTCTTAATTTTAAGTTGAATTAGAATAGAATCTTTGAGCCAATTTGTGAGTATTTCATTTCCAAATTTTATTTTTCAACTTTTCTGGCTTTATGAAGTCCTTAGAAAGCGGAATGAATCAGTGTATTCAAAAGCATAATTAAATCAACACAAGCGTAAAAGTTTGAGCTGAAATTTCTTTAAAAGCATATTCGTTTATTTTAAAAACAGCGAAGTGTGAAGATGAGATATGCACCGATTTTCCTATTTATTGATGCATATTAAATCTAGTTAAAACTATCCAGGTAAAACTGTTTAAAGTGTGGAGGAGTTGAGCATTAAAATGAATTAAATTTTCAGCTCTTTTGAAATTTAATTTTTTTTGTTATACTTCTTGAAAGAACGCGTGAGAAAAAAATCCCTCCGAATATTGAGAAAAACAAATTTGGCTGAAAAAACATTATAATTAGTTTTCTATCATTAAGAGCACAAATTATTTCTATCGCAGATAATTTTTCAATTATTTAGTGCCTTTTATCTGTGACTTTTCCATGGTCTATCGTTTTTATCACATTTATTTTACGTAGAATAATTTTTTAAAAATTCAAAATGCTTATTGAGATTCAATTTTTTAGAAGCTATTATGAACAGTTATAAGAGTGTTATTTGTTGAATAACTGAAATAATAATTCATTACCTTCAAATCTTTTGACAATTTATTTGAAAATTACACAACTAAAAACATATTTCTGATTTTTTCCTTTAAAAAAAATTTGCTCTGAAAGATTGATTTTTCCTTTCTGTGTTAATGACTCAGTTCAAAAGACGCATTGTCAAATTCCTTATTTTAAGTATGAGTAGAAATCTTACAAAAACTTTATTTAAAAGTTTAAATCACATGGATCAGTTAAAATATACATGAAAAAAAATGCCGAAAATTTTTTATTGTTTCAAATGCTAAGAACATTTTTTTTAAAGTCACTTATAAGATGTAAGCATGTATTACAGATCATTTGTAATAAATTTTGAATATTTCAACAAAGATGAGAGATATTTTAGCATTTTAAGGTATCCGACTACTTGCGACAACTATTTTTTTTATAAAAATGGAGACATGGGGATTTTTTAGTTGTTTTTAGATTTATTTAGTATATTTTAAGAAAAATATGCTAAAATTAAGAAGAGAAAAATAAATTATTATTACTAAAATTGGAAAACATTGATGAAAACTTACAAAAAATAACATAAACTCGGCTCTTTCTGTACCAAAAGTTTATGAACGAATTTTCAATTTTTCAATTCTGATGTGTTGCTGTGTTATTCATTTTTGAAATGACCATCAGGGTAAGAGATATTTTAATTTTTACAATATTAATTTATCTTATCACTTTACCTTAGTTATTATACGAAATTGCTTAAAATAACAGAAATTATATTAACATAAGGGACTGTAAATTTTGTAATAAAACAGTGATTGAATAATCTGAAGGTTAAAACACTTTTACTATTATACAGAAAATACACAAAAAATTTCAGTTAATTAGTTTCAAAACTTTTTTAGCAATCGCTGGCAGCGTTTGAGCATTTAAAAAAAACACATTTCGAGTAAAACGCGTTTTAAAGTATGACATATCTTACTTAAAGTAATGGCTTCTACTTTTACTAAAACGCTTGTAGTTTTTGTTCTAGTGAAAGGAAAATAATAAATTTGATATTTTTATAAAGCTAATAAGATGGTCTATAAAAAAATCATAAAAAATTTCAATATTTGGCAGAATTCACAATTTTAGGGTAGTCGGATACCTTAAGTCCTGTATCCCTTTAAAACAAGTATTATTCTTGTATGATTATAACAAGGGAAGTTGCTATTTCATTTTTTAAGGGAAAAAGAGGAATCTTTGTTTTTAAAACATTCCTCCGGAATATTGGATTTCATTTTTCAATACAAGTAAATTCCTTTCATTGGAGTTAGATGATCTTGTTAATTGATAAATTCATTTCATGTTATTTCTCTGCAACATTCTATCTATGCAAGAAAAGGAGATAAAGTTGTATTCGGAAAAAAAGTGCAACTAAATATTTTATAGGACGCATTTCTACATCCTTATAATTGCAATCTGAATTTCATGCATTTCAAATGAGAAGTATAAGAGTAGTCTTCGTGAAAAAGAAGGGAAAATAATAATTACATAATTATGTCGTTGATTTCGATTTATTTATTATACATACAAGAAAAGTATGGAGATGAAAAAAATTTTGAATAATGATATCAGCTCAATCTCCGTGAACTAATTTGAAATGCAAATAGTTTTCCAAAGACATTTCCCTAGAGTCAAAATGATAGTACTGAATGAGGATTTATACAAAATTTAATTTAAAGGGAACTGCTAAGACAATATGAATTGTAGAAGCAAAAAAAGTGAACAAGGGAAAATCTGTATAATTATAGAATATTTTTGGAAATTTTTAAACTTTTTTTTATAAAATAGTTAATCTAATTATCATCTTTTCTGAATATACGTAATCCATAATATTTTAATTAGTTTAAGCTCCCGTTACAATTGTTTAATGATTTTTCCAGAATATAATTATGCATTAAGAACCCAGTAAAATTTTGTTATGTACTTTTTTTTATAGTTTTAAGAAATTATTTTTTCTTCACTTTATAAATGATGTTTTACTTTTTATATACTTTTCACAAAAATAACTAAAAATTTCTTTATAAAGTAATTACATTTGATGCTAATTTATTTGACCAGAAACTTTCTATCAGTTGCGGTTTCAATGAGAGCATGGGCTGTAGTATTTGTGAATGCATAGTTAATTTGAAGCAAAAATAGTTTTCGTAGAAGTTGTACAGGTAGTTCGAAGCCAGACTATATAGAAGGAATAATTGATGAAATGATGAAAGCATTGAAAACAAGAAACAATAGCAAATTATTTAAACGGAAAAAAATTATTAATTAAATTGAATTTATGTGGCAACTGAATTTATTTTTAATAAAAGTAGAATGAAATGGAAATAAAACACATATTTAAAATTTCTTAAAAGGAAAGTACATGGGTAAGGGGAAAAGTTCTTTGTCTGACACAGAAATGGCGTTCCTATCAGCAAAAATTTAGGTTTCCTGCCTGGGTGCACGTGTCATTAGTTCGTATGACAAGTTTCAACTTGTTCTCGCAAGTAGTTTGTTTACACGAATTTTTACAGTAGACGTCATTTTGCGTGTTTTTCGTAAAATTGGATAAACTTGACTATCATGTGGTCATAAAACCCTTCGTTTTGAATGGATTAATCCCTAATGAAATTCTGCTCCTTCCATTTCAACTGTTAAAAAGTAGGCAGCTGATTTTGAACTCGGTCTCACGTCCTTCGAAGACGACACATCGCAACCCCAACGGAAACCATCGAAAAAATGCGTGATATCGTGTTGGATGGTAGGCAAGTGAAGGTGAATGAAATAGCTAGGGACGTAATGGAAAATATTAGGCCCCCCCCGGCAAAGTCAGATTTTGCCTTTAAATTTCTTTCTAAATTGGTTAAATACGTCTTGGCCTGAGTTCAGGCCTTGGGTCTCCTAGAATCCTGCACCCCCCACGACGCGGGGGTGTACGTTACGCCACTGGAGATAGCTGAAGCTGTGGGGGATATCGGAAAAGGGTACGAAACTCATGACTCGGCAAAAATTACACCAGCCACATGTTCATGACCCTGACCACTCAAGTACCGAAGGTGCATGGCAGATCGGATGTAAAACTTTTTAGTTCTGACTTTGGTTTTTCAAAATAGAGTAAATGAATTCATTTTTAAATACAAGATAAATCGGTTTATTGAGTACTTCTGAGTATCACCGTACTATTAGGCTTTATATCGAGATATTCATTTATCTTTCGTTTATTATTTTTGTAAAGTGAAACCAATAAATTCTCTTTTTTGAATCGGTCCTTCTGAATAGTTTCTAACTCTGAGATTAATTTTTAAGCGCTGAATGGAATTTTTTTCATATTAGAATTAAATTATTCCTTTCGATTTGAAACACTTTTTGAGATTAATAACCTTGCAGCATAAACTGTTAATGCGCTTACTACAACAACTTGAATAATTATTTTACTGTTTCATTACTTTTTCATTTATTATTATAAATAATTATTTAAAAGCAATTCAGTTTTACAAAGCATAGTTAATGAACTTTTTAATCACCTTTCTGAACGCAGATTGAGATCGATAAATAATTTATTTTCTATTTATTAATGTGGTCAGAGGTTTTTTTTTTTGCATAGACGTTTTGGCGATAAAAACAAAACGAACTTTAAAAAACTAAATGTTATTTGTTAAAAAATAAACCAATTTAGAACTACGTTCAACATGAACATCATCTTAAATTAGATAAATTTATTTTTAAAATAAAATTTAAATAACGCTGAAAAAAAGGTTTTAATTTTTTTTATTTTCTTAGTAATTATCACAGTCAATTATTTCTTAGTGTTTTCAAGACAGGAATATACATAACCAAAAATATGAAGAACCCCAATTTTTTACCACATTTAGATTTTCATATCCATACAGTTAAAATTGCTTTGAAATATATTAATTAAATCTCATCTATATTTCTTGCTACATTTCAAATTTACAGACTGCGTTACATTTGCATTTCAGACAAATTCGTAAATAATGCCATTTTTTAAATGTTTGAGAAAGAAATGTTAAAAACAAATCTGAATAAAAGGAGGTCCAAGGAACAAACTTAATTGCTGTAACTTTTTTTAATAATTAAAGTTAAAACTGCCATTTTTATATTCTCTCAGGATAAAATTACCTTCTCTCAATATTAAATGGTAAATTATGCGCATGGAATGAATAAAAGAGTTATAAACCTCATTTCAAATAACTTATCTGAATTTAAGTATTTCTTTTATCTACAGAAATATATATCATTCTTTTGAAAAATAAATAAATTATATGTCTTTTACCAAAGTTAAAAGCAAAAGAGTTAATTTTGTCTTGATGCACAAGCATCAAAATTGAGCAAACTAATGATAAATACGTTTTGCTTGTAGTGCCGCATAATTACAGATCTATATTTTCCCGTTTGAATATATATAGCTATATTTGACTTTCAAATATTTTCAAACAGAATGAATAACAAAGTGAGAGAGAAAAAAAGGAAAATTCTGTGTACCTTTTTTGAAAGAGACGCCACTATTTCACCAAGTTTAGGATTTGATAAATGGATTTAATAAGCGGAATATTGTATGATTCCGAATCATGCGTTTTAGAAATAACGTTCAAAATGCTTTAAAATGCTTTATTTACGACCAAAATTATAAAGCAAATTTATGATCTTGTTTGCTTTAGATAACATGTAATGATAAAATGAAGATATCAGCCCAATTCTATTCTGATCTAAGTTATTTTCTTCAAACTTTATGCTAAAATATATGAGCTTTCTATTACGAAATATTCTTTGCTTTCTAAGCTAAAGTATATATTTAACTTTTTTGAATATTTTCTTCTATATAGTAAAATATGTATGCTTACTATTTAATTTGAATGTACAATTAAAAAAATCAGAGTTTTATATGAAAAAGACTGTTTGAATTTAAGTTATGTTAAAAAAGGATTCACATATAAATATTATTTAAAAAATGGTTATACTTAAAAGAGAAATATTTTTTTTATGGTCTATACCAGTGATTCCCAAAGTGGTCTATATTGAGCCCCAGGGGTCTATGACGACTTGCAAGGGGTCCATGTTAGCTAAAAAATAATTTTGGGGTCCGTGAGGTGTAAATGGAGGTCTACGAAAGACTAAACCAGATCGGGCCTTTAATTAAAAAAAATTAATTGTGGAAATCATTTACTTATTGTGAACAGATTTTTTTACTAAATTTATATAATGAGGCTCATTTGCATTTAGAAGCATAAATTTTCAGCATACATTTTATTAAAAAAGATTATCATTTTAGCGTTTCTTGCCATAATTAAGCTAAAACAATATAACATTGGACGACGCGAGTTTTACAGTTTCTCAATTTGTCTCAGACAATATGCCAGGAAAATGACATTTCCTACGATCAACTTTTAAATGCCCTTTATTCAGATTTTAAAACTAGGTTTGAGAATGCTTTGGGTATGGCAATACTACATTATCCAATGGATTCAAATGGTCACATTGAAAAAAAATCAAATATCAGATTACAAGAGAAACTGATCAGAATAGCTACTAACGATGCTCTTAAAGCAAAGTTTAGAAACGGATGTCAATAATTTTGGCTTTAAAAAGATATACCTGTTATTTATCCCAAATTATGGAACATCATGAGAAAGTTTTTAATTGCGTTTCTAGAGAGATGGAGTGTCAGCGAGGTTGCAAATCTCAAAAACAAATACAGAAAGAAAAAAAGTAAAAATTAGACATTTTACTGAGATTTAAGGTTAAACCTGACAAGTTTGATGTTACATGTTTAAAATTTTTTACTGAAGCAGCAGATTCATCCCGTTCATCAAACGCATTTGTTTGTTTCACAGTTATTTTGTGTAGCAGTTTTTAGGAACTAATTAAAATTTTAATTTAATTAATTCACATGGGTTTCTTAAACTGTAAACACTATAGCCTAATACAGTTAGAAACATAAAACTTTTAAAATAAGTAGTTCTATACCAGCTGTTAAAAAGACTTTAAAGTTGATAAATTTGCAGAAATTCAGTATTAGGTAAGTAGGGGGTCTATCCCAAACCGAAAAACATGGCAAGGAGTTCATGAGGCAAAAAAGTTTGGGAATCTCTGGTCTATACTATTGAACTTTTTAGAGCATTTAAATTTTCAGTAATAATGTATATTATGTGTATTATATTGTTTAAAATAAATCCGATGTTAATTTATTTACTAAAACAAATGTCTATAAAGTGATTCATCTATCTGAATAACTGAACAGTCCCCAAATCTCTTATTTTCAAAGTACTTCCCTAAGAAAAACAAATCCTCACATTGACATTATTTAATAATCTTATATGTGTGGATTCTATCTATTTTTGAATTTAGGCTACTCAAATATGTTACTATTTACTTAAAAAAAATTCTGCCTATTAGAAGACCTTGACTGAGAGATTAAATGGGGAAACCCAAAACATTTACCCTGAGAAAAACCTACTGAATTTATGTCACTTAAAGCCCACGTTTGTATTGATTTCTTTTATATGAATACAAAACTCTTCAGATTTGAATGTGGATCACGTATATTTGAAAGGGTTCGTGCTAGATTAGTCAAGACAAGTCAAATCTCGAAATACATTTTAAAACCGAATTTTATGATTTTAAACCATTGCTTATAAACGCTACCGTGAATCTATAAAGAAATGCTTTTGGTTACCAATAAAATGTTTTGTAAATGTGTGTATTGTGCATTAATGTGATGTTTCAATCCTTTTAATATAATTGTATTTTCTTGAAAATAATTTTTCTAAGATTATTTTGTAAAAAACGGCTAAATTAAGATTCTTAGTATTACTTCTGAGCACTTTTCCAAACACTTAATTAATTTTATAATCAATAAAATGCCAAATTATGGATTACCTCTTTTGAAATTATTTTAATATAACTTAACAATCTCGAAAATTTTTCTAAGATTAAATGTAAGAAAAAGGTTGAATTTTGATTAACATTATTTAAGAGAAATTTCCATGCCATATTTAGATAGTTAATTTAATAATTAATAAAACACAAAATTATGAGCTATCTAGGCATCGTAAGACAAATTATTTATTAAAAAAGCACTGCATTTAATCCGACTAATTATAATAACTTTAAACTTTAAGAATTAAAATATTTTTTAGGAGGAGTTCTTTTTAAGACAAATAAGTTATTTTTTATTACATATCTATCATTCAGAGTAAAAAATGTATTTTCTAGATTATAATATTCTAAAACTGGCATATAATTTTTATCTATGTCAGATTCAGCCAAAGTTCTATTTTAAATTAAAGTATAATTTCTGAACAGAAAAAGACTGCTTATTTTAGGAATTTAATTAGGAGTTTTGTTCAATAAATGCCAAATCAATTAAAACAAGACAACTTAAAGCGATGTGAATTTCCTTGAAAAAATTATTCAAAACATTAAGCATGCCGTAGAAATATCATGTATATTTAAATTAAATCCAAACGAAAAAATTAAGTAAACATCTTCTTTATTTTTTAATACTAATTATTGGACGAGACAGAAACGACATAAAATGAGTCAATAAATGTGCTTCTAAAGTACAAAGCCATTAATTTTAATAAGGAAACTATTCTTTTTCCGAGTTTTTCTATTCTTTCTTTTTTGTTTCTTTTCAGGCGAACAAAAACAGAAAAGAAGTTTGAAAGGAAAACCAGGACGGATATAAGTTCTTCAAAAAAGTTCAAACTTTAAGCTATTTAAAAAAAGGATGAGTTTGAGATGAGGAGGAAGAGTAAAATATTTGTGATTATATCAGTGATCCCGGGCTCTCATAAATCAGCAATAAAACCATAATGAAAATGGATAAAATTTTGAGAAGATTTCCTGTATTACTTAAAGTTTCTTCTTTTTGCTTCTTAGTCTTTTGTGTCTACAGAGATAAGTATTTTGATTTTGGGATTTTTAAAGTTTAAAGGAAACGGAGAGGAAAAAATGAAAATAAACTTTTTTTAAATATACTATGTCTTGGTTTTTAGAGCTATTTTTAACTCCTTTTATTTCATCTTAGCATATATATATAAATGTCATAGAATTTTTATCATTTCTAATTTGTTTTACATTAGTTCTTTTCAATTTCGCAGTTATTTTTCTAGTTACTTGTAGTGCTCAATTATAATCTGTGTTTGCATATTATGATAATTTATAAACAATAATACGTGAATGAACTGCTGGGTGATAACTTATCTGTTTTTTCCCTGTAAAATTGCACATACATGTTTGTAATTAGTTCATTAGGTTAAAGCAGGGGTGGCAAATAGCCACCCGCAGAGAGTTTATTTTTGTGGCCCATCAAGACAATCAGAAATCCATATAGACCGAAAATGTTCTCTATATTTGGGTTAACATATATTTGTGAACAAAATTTTTCTTGAATGAAGCTCAACAAGAGTAAATGTTGATGCAAGTTGGCTGACATTAACTTGTAGGTGGTATTGAGAATTTCAACAAGTAATCTTTTTCCTGATTTAAAAAAAATCGTAGAAAAGTATGATGAGGTACATTCGTGTCTCCTCAAACGGATTCTAAAATTAAATGTCATCGAAGCGATAGATAAGAAATAAACACAATAAATAAATTCAGCTTAACCGACGCTGTTTTATTTTACTTACATTTGTTGATTTTTATATGGTACAAATTATACTTTTTCTGAGATGCAAAGTTAACTAATGAATGCAATCATTTAAAAAAGGTGCTGCCTTCCTGTTTCCTCCACTCCCACAATGCGACCCTCGAGCCAAAAGAATTGCCCACCCATGGATTAGAGTTTAAAAAAAGTTCTACTTATTTTTCCTTAAAGTAAAATAATTTGCTTTCATTTAACCATTTGAGACGAGTAAATGATGAATTTACTGTTACCTCTTATACTTTAAGAATTATATATATATATGCATTGTCTTTATTTCTCATTTGGTTAGCATTTTTACAAGTAAGTTTTTCCTTAAAATAATTATTTTTTTACATTCATCTCTTTTAGGGAAATGTTTCCTTTGATACTTTTATTTTATTTTATTGCCTTTTTCAAAATAATCATGCGATAGTTTTAGGCCTAACTTTTCAACATGGCTCTGTTTTTTCTAATATGTCAAAAATTTCTGCTGTACGGGGAAGGTGGATCCATAAAGTATACTTAACCCTAATTTTGTTAGTTCTAATTCAGCGACAGCTTTAAAAATCATAATAGGTCTCCATTTTAGTCCATAGATTCTTTTGGTTTCTTCCATTTTAAAAGTTCTACCTCTGTTTCTTGTTAGGCATATTTTTATTCAAATCTAGTACAATATTCATTTCCACCATTTATTTTCTAGTTATACTTCTTAAAGTCCGGTTTCTATCTTTTAGCCTTGTGGGTAGTTTAATTTTGTCTTATTATTTTATTTCATTTTATTATGCTGTATACATACGTACACGCACACACATATATATAATCAAATTCTCTTCTCTTGCGGTATAAAGTTATGGTATGCTAAGTGATACTATTCAACCAATTCCATGCTTTGAATCTGTATTTGGGTCCAGAATTTGGCAATAACCTGTTTATTGTGCTTAGATTTAGCGCGGTGCATTTTTGAATGCAATTTTAAGCAAAACTACCTTTTTTTTTGTAATGGATTTAGATATTCTATCCATTATTTTCAACAGGATTTCGCTTAGTATTATTTACAGGGGGAAAAAAAGGGGAGGGGTTGGCTGACCAAAAACGTGTTAAACCCCACTTTAATAAAAATTATTTTACATATAAGAGCTGTCCTAAGTCAGCAATGTTTATGTTACTGTAACACACACACACACACGCGCACGCACGCACGCACACACACACACACACACACACACACACACACACACACACACACACACACACACACACACACACACCACACACACACACACACACACACACACACACACACACACACACACACACACACACAACACACACCACACACACACACACACACACACACACACACACACACACACCACACACACACACACAATTGTATTATTTTTATAAATTCTAATCTTTTTTAATTCTAATATCTGGTTCTCTCTGTTTTTATATGCTTCAGCTACAGTGATATATTAATGATTCATGTTTCTATAGTAGAGAATATTAACTATATATATATATTATATCATTAATATGTAATAGAATGCTAAGAATACATTATTTTCATATTGATCTGACTATGCCTTTCAGATTTTTTTATTTATTTGTAATTGGCTCCTGTGGTCAATTCGAAAGAAGATGTAGGTTTAATGAAGAAATTTAAGATGGGGGGGGGGTGACTGTAATAAATTCTCCAAATTTCAGTAAGTATCCAGTGCTGACGGTCTAATTGATCGGTAATGAGGCTATATGAAATAGCCTGGTGAGTTTTCCACTATGACAAGGACGTAAGAAGAACAAATCAGCACGAATCAAATATATAGGCGATGATACTCTCTCTCTCTTCATCTCTTTCTCTTAGTTAAATTGAATTCTAGCTCTTAATTTGTATTCTCAATAAATATCTTCAATTATTTTATGATGAGATGCTATTTTAATTTCTAGAATCAGGATTAATCTCTGTTATTTTTTCCCTTTTTTTTTTTAAAAAAAAATTGTGTTTAATCTTAAAATGATTCAATGAAACCGCATCAATATATTCGGATGATAGTATATTATATTATTTATAATGGTAATCTGTCACTAGGTGTATAATAGTTGTGCCGAGTAAAAAAAATATTCAAAAAAACTTTGAGAACTTGATTGTTGTAATAATTTTATCTGACATTTTTCTGTACTTTACAACTTAATATAAAAATAATTTTAAAAATTCTTTTTAAGAATGCTGTAGCTGAACTCCAAAAATGGATCCAGTATTTCCATGAACTTCTTGTTTTTAACAAGACTATACACGGAGAGATCTACACAAATTAACATTTTATGATATTCCAGTTTTTCGAATCACGTGAGACACCATTAAATCTTCTACGATTGCCCTTTTATCAGTTACAGTTTACAAATTTTCACCATAGCTGAACGAAAATTTTAACAGCTACTTAAATGCATCATGATATGAAATTATAATATAACGATGTGCAAATTATAAAAGTAAAGAAGTGAAGGTGATGGTGAATTGAAGTGATGTTTAATATCTGGATAAGGAGGTAAGAGCTATATTTTCCCTCATGAAACTGTTCTTATATCATTTTATATCAGTGGAGCTTTTATCTTAGGCACACGAATTTTAAAATAACGAGAAAACAATTAAATATTGAATCATAAATTAATTTCATTATATTTTATACAAATAAAAGAAAGATCAAATAAATCTCTGTTGGGTATCTTTTTAGAGTTAACTTTAATAGTTAATTTTTTAAACCGGATTAGCTAGGCATCGCCCTGTCCACTTCCGTCACGAAAAAACTTTCGAAGTCAAGATTTTTTCATCAATGTTTATCTTTATTTTTTTTGTTACATTTGTAAATTTATTTATATCAAAGTATTTTTTTCTTTTTATTAATTTTCAATTGTTATATTTTAAATATTTATTAAAAAGAGCAATTTGAAAGCGTTTTACTGTCAACTAAAATGTCATGAAAGGAAATGAAGGTTATGGAAGAAAACGAAGTGCTCCCACCCCACCAAATTACAAACTACAAATAATTATTCTTACTAAATCTGTATTATTAAATATTAAATAATAATTTTATATAAAATTATTATTATCATAAATTTATTTTTTTTAAATATAAATTTAATCAGGATATTTTTGTAAAGAAAAATGAAAGTATAGCATAATTTTTTTGTAGAAATTTTTCAGAAAAGTTTTAAAATGTTTTTAGAGAAATGCAAATGTGAAAAATGTTAGTAATGCCATAAAATTTAATATTAATTACTGAAAAAAATTCAACGAATTTTGCACTAAAAAAAAGGAAAAATGTATGAATGAATAAATTTTATGGTCTTAATATATATATATATCATCTTTAAAAATACTAATTCTGAAAAAAATTATGACTTAAAAATATTTATGAAGAAAAACACAGATTGAATAAATGTTCGTCACAAATTACCTAATTGGTCGTGGTGGCTTAGTGATCATGGTCACGGACTCGGGCCAGTGTGTCATGAGTTCAAGCCTTTGGGCCACTGAAGACCCACCGAGCACAGGGGACGAAAACTTTAAATCCTTAGTGGTTCAAAATCCTCACGTTTGCGTGTAGTGAAAGTTAGGAAAGGAGAGGTGCCAGCTCAGATAACGTCCTCATCTTACTTTAGAGTGTGGCGTTTATATAAACACAACTCACTTCCCACAATTTAAATTCCAACGTGTATCATTTTTTTTTCATTTCATTTATTTTGAAGATACATATATCATTTTTGTATTCAATCCTGTATTTGGAAAGGATCAAATAAACTTTATTCTAAGTAAAAGTTGAGTTTTAAGTACACTCATGTCCATAAATTAAGGATAATGAAGTTCAGGCAAAGAAAGAGACAGAAGCAAAACAAATTTGACTTATTTGTAAAGTCTATTTATTAAACAAAAGGTAAAGAGCAAAAAAGATGCTATATGCTTTATATCATTAATAAAAATTGCGATTTTTACTCCCTGGAGCAATTTCTAAAAAGAACCTATTTACAAAAAACAGTATAACATGGTTAGTATGGTGGTTAATACGGAGTATGTCTCCCGGACGATGCAATACAGGCCTTACAACGCCTACGCATGCTGAGTATCAAATTATCAATCTGATCTTGGGGAATATTACACCACTCATCAAGTAATGCCCTCCGAAGTTCCGGTAGACAGGTGGGAGGGGGTTGACGGGCTGCAATTCGTCGGCCAAGCATATCCCACACATGTTCTATTGGATTCAAGTCCGGTGAGTATGCTGGTCAATCCATACGGGTGATAACCTCCGATTGAATACATTCGTCTACAATGTTTGCACGGTGAGGATGGGTGTTGTCATCCATAAACAGAATATCAGCACCCTTGGTGCCCCGAAACAAACGTACATGTTGTTCTAGAATGACAACCCGATAGATGTGGCCTGTCATCATTACACTCTGAACATGCAGGTCAGTTCTGGAACCAAGAATAATTTCTCCCCAAATGAGCCATCCTGCACCAACGTAACGGTGTCGTTTAATGGTGTTCTCTTGGTGGTAACGGGTACCTGGCGCTCTCCATATGAAAGTCCGGCGAGAATCAGACTGCAAACTAAACCTGGACTCGTCGGAAAACATCACTCAAGACCACTGTCGTGGTGTCCACAATGCATGCTCTCTACTCCAGGTTAATCGAAGGCGACAGTGAGTTGCGGTAAGGGGAACACATCTGACAGGCCTACGAGCATATAGACCAATGTGCCCTAAGCGTCTGCTTTGAAACTGTCGTACCGGTAGCTGAAGAGAGCTGACGAGATAGGTCTGATGCTGTGCTCCGTCTGTTTCTTTTGGCAGCAACTGCCAAATACCGGTCCTCATTTGGCGTTGTAACTCGGGGGCGACATGTGCTGTAACATCTACTCACATTACCATCATCTTGGAATCGTTGCCAAATCCTGGAGATGGCACTCTGGGCGATTCCAAGTTCCTCGGATACTTCCAGCTGGGTACATCCACATTCCAGTAGTCCGATAATTCTGCCACGTAAAAAATCATCCAAATGCTTCCTTTGTGCTATAACTATGCGGTTATTGCCCTGAAAGGCTTTTAAAGTGCATGTGAACAATTTTACTTCCTTGCCATCATTCCTTATATACCCCTCTCTTACACTCTCGTCATTGTGACGTACTATCCGCGCCATCTGGTGGTTTCCTGTAATTTGCATATTCTTCTTCAAGATGTGTGTGATAATTTTACTGGTGAAATTTTTATTTTAGAGTTCAATTTCTGTGTGATTCTGAATAATCCTTAATTTATGGACATGAGTGTATATATATATACAATTATATATATATATATTTATAATATATACTTATATATGTATATACGTACATATTTAATGTCGATACGCTACGGAACTTTCCACTAAAAGTCACACACTTTCGCCAATTTAGGGCGATGATATTACAATATTTAAACATTAGACTGGCCACCGAATGTTTATGTGTCGCGATATCCAAATTAAGCTAAAAATTAGTAGCTTACCGATATCACACAAATTACTTCCAAATAAATTAATTCTATGAAAATATTTCTAATATTTTATTGAATGAAGGGTATTTTATTATTACATAAACTTTGGCGGCTAAAACTATTCTTAACGAAACTTTGTAACAATGTGCTAATTCCATGTCATTTCGCAGCCACATGATAACTAGAAACACGTGTTTCTAATAAACCTATTCATAAATTAATGGGACGTCACTGTCACATTAAAAGTACAATCACTAGTTTTCATCAAATCAGTTCATGCACTTTGCTGTTGCCAAATTTTACTTTTTGAAAAACGCTCTTTAAAATGTACGTATTTGTCAAAAATAATAAAGAGAATTAATAAACAAACTACGCTTAATTTAAAAGTGCACTTAAAAATAAGTATCTTTTAAAGATTTATTTACTTTTGCATATATTTGTATTTCTATTTATTTACTAATTATTTAATTAGCTTTTTCTCCATAATACTTCAACATCGGTACTCAATTATAAAGTTTGAAAAGAAATGTATCTAAATTTTACAAATAATACAGTAAATACAAGTAAGCTTTAATGCCAGTTTTGAATACAGTGAAAAAATCGTGATTACCTTTATTATGTGGCAATTATAAGAGTTTAGCTCTTTAAACATGCTGTGATTCAAAATCTTAAGAGGGATATCGGCTCACTCCACTTACTTATTTATCTAAATTTTTTTAAGCACACACACTTCTACCAAGAACTTTTTCTGGATATTTTTTGCTGTATTGAATTAGGGTCAAAGTAAACCAAAACTTTTTTTTTCTTAATGCATTATTTTGTTGTGCATTTTTTTGAGTACAAAACAAGAGCAAATCAAATAATGGACTATTATAAATGATGTCTTTGAAATACATTCCCACATTTATAGCTAAGTATCTACAGGAAAATAACACTCGGAATGTGAAACACAAGAACAAGATATATTGAAGAAAAATTGTTACATCTTACCCTTTCGCTGCGCATCCCACGATTTCCACTGGCAACGCAGATGTAGCAAAATTTGCGCAGCCCACAGGTATGCATTTTTTCCGACTCTTTAGTTGTGCAACCCGTGCTATTCCTGTTTATGCTTTCATTTATGTTTTTAGCTCATATTTGTTTCAACAAAGGACCTATTTCCTGTTAGGGCAATAATGACTTCTCAACTGTCACGTAGTTTCGAGTGGGAAAATGTCCACGACTAGACACTTCAACACTTATATTCTAAGACAAGCTCACATTTTTTTTTTTTTGAACTCCTTTTATCCAGCCGACAGTGAAGTGACTGGCAAAGTTCCCACGTCAATCTCCGGTTTCAAAGTCCACCTCGTGAGGCGTGACAAGGACCAATGGCCGGATAGTAATCACGGCTAGGTTTAAAATGAAATCATTCTGCCTCGCAAAGGTGCTGCATTCCACCTTTAAATAGACACCAAAAGGGGAAACACATATACTTTACAACGGTTAAGAGACACTTCTGTAGGCTTCTACACTCTAAAGATGCCCCAGCACACTCCAATGGACTCTCTCTCTCTCTCGAATTGACTTCCAAATTAACTCAGACACTCTCACATCTACAGTGGCCTATCAAGCCTGCATAGAACGCACATTCCAATGTCGACCTAAAGCAGCTTTTCAGAAAAGTGATCCGAACTTAAGGTATTCGAGTACCCTAAAACTGAGAATTTTGCCAAAAATGTACAATAATTTTATGATTTTATTTTAGAGGAAATCTTATTAGGGTCCTAAAAATATACCATTATTATTTCCCGTTCGCTAGAATAAAAACTATGCGTTAGTAAAAGCCGCAAGATGTCATACTTTGGAATGCGTTTTACTCGAAATATGTTTTTTTTAAATGCTCTAATGGGGACAGTGATTGCCCAAAAGCTTTGAAAACCATTAACTGAAATTTTTTGTGTATGTTCTGCATAAAAGTAGAAGTTTTTCACTTTCAGATTATCAATAACTGCTTTATTAGAAAATTTACAGCCCCTTATGTTAATATAATACCTGTTTTTTTTTCAAGCAATTTCATATAATAATTAAGATAAAGTGTTCCAGTTTTTTGTAAAAATAAAAATATCTGTTATCCTGATGGTCATTTCAAAAATGAATAGAGAAGCAACACATCAAAATTGAAAAATTGAAACATTTTCCTTAACTTTTGGAATTCAATGGGCCCTGTTTATGTGATTTTTTGTAAAATTTTACCAGTTTTTTCCCATTTTTAAATAATAATTTATTTTTTTCTTCTTAATTTTAGTATATTTTTCTTAAAATGTACTAAACAAATAAAAAAATCATAAACATACCTCATATCTGCTTTTTTGAAAAAAAAGTTGTCGCAATTATTCAGATAACTTAACAACGACCTCAACAGAGCAATGCTTTAGCAAGTTTGTTAGATAAATAATTTTAAATTATAAAATAAATGATCACTTAAAACGATGTTATTTGATCATTTTTAAATGCAGAATATGAATATACTTGAAAAAAATCAATATTACTGCGAATCAGTTAAATCGAAAGTCACCATGCAAAATGAGATGAGCTCTTTAAAAAAATAAATAAGTAAATTATTCTTAGTTTCAACTTTTAAGTTGTACATTCTAAGGACTTTTTTAAACTGAGTCATACTTTTTAATAAAACCGAAAATCAATCCTCCTCCTCGCACACACATATCTAATTTTAAAATAATTTAAAACAGCATTGTATACAAAACCACTTTCGTTTAAATAATGTGGAAAATTAATATTTATAGCGAAAGTTAGTATTTTGAAAAATATCGCTGCAATAGCATAATTGAAAAGTACGCATTTCTTGTATGAAATATTTTTCTGTCAGAAATATGTTTTAAAACCAGTGTTTACTTTCTACAATATGTAAATAGATTCCTTTTTCTGGAAACTTATCATTGTGCTTTTATTAAAATATTTCACATCTAAGACTTATTCTAAAGATAACGTTTAATAAGAACAATTCTTTATTTCTATTCGCAAACAGTTATTGCACATTTTATTGTTTAGAATAATTTAGTAGGAAAAATGGTGAAACGTATTGCAAATTTCATATTGTGTTATATATGTAGAACCTAATATTTTATTTTGATACAAAAAATACTTAAATCATAATGTTTCACTTTTCTATCTGTCTTTCACGTAATTTACTCACTTTGTAAAATTCTGAAATACTATTCTCAGTGCTAATGAGTTTAAAATCAATTATTTCAGAAACATTTAACGTTTATTTAAAAAGTTTAATTAATAAAGCATTTTATTTTGAATATAATGAATATTTTAGCAACTGTTTCACTTTATTTTACTCGTATGTATAACCTTATTTTACACAGGCAAGAAAAAGTTATGCAGTTACACCGGTGGCACGTATTATTGTTAGTCTTTGAGTTATAAAGTAATATTTATTATAGGTATATATTTTTAAAAAATAAATTATTTAAATAAGTTATATATGTGGTAAATATTGATCAAATACATACTTGAGTTGTATCTTTATTTATTTTGTAAAATAATATATTTTGTATAAATTATAGAAATTTCTGGAGCACACACACACAAAAGAGAAAGGTTTTATAAAAAGGCAAAACTTAAGATACACGGATTCTTCATTTCTTCATTATTTTCCGGTTTTAACTACTTACACACGTCTATTTATCAGAAGTCTCATACACGAGCAATTTCAGGAGGCCCAATAAGAAGAAATCCAAGTCATTGAGGTCCGATGAGCTTAAAGGCCAAACAACATGTTCACGGCACCTCCCTGGATATGTAACATAAATGTGAGTTCACATCGCAATCGAAAAATATGCTGGTTCACCATAATGCACTTTTTGGTGCTCAGTGGTCTGCATTTCATGCAGCATCCGCAGATAATGTGGGGAATTTGCATACATATTTAGTGGAAAAGTCATTCCTATCTTTGCGCTCCAAAACCCCGTAATCATTTAATCCTTTACCTGGTCTAGCTCATCATCCACTTGAAGGCTAATATGAATAACATTTTATACCGACTAAACATAGTAGCGACCCAATGTTCTATGAATATTGCCATACTCATGTTACCTACTATCCCCCTTTGAATTTGTTGGATGTATTCGCAAAACCATGTATAGTTTGAAGTTAGTTTTTGACGAATACATCTTTCCCCTAATTTTTCATACAAAACAATAGCACACAAAGTAAAGTAATAATCTAAAAAGCTGAACTTTAAAATTTCATTCGAAATTAATCAGTAGTTTTAGAGATGTCTTTGAAAAACAGTTAAATACTATTTATAAATTACTTATTCGCAAAACAGTTCACAATATACTGCAGCATACCTAGAATGCAACGACGAAAAAAGAATGAATAACAAAACCAAAAGTATAAGAAAACCAAATGTCCCACGAATCACAATTAGAGTGAACCGGCTATCATAGGACATGGCCTCTTAAGCCGTTGCAACTGCTGTGTGAGCAGTGCGTCACACATAGTCAGCTTAGGTGTAATTATACCATCTAACCGAGTGCTTTTATACCAGTAAGTGTTTATCAACTGTCCCTCGAACGTTTCGGGATGAATCCCTAAACATGATGTTTTGTCAATCTGGGGCATTCCACATCGCTTTGAATTGACATCTGTGTAGACGTATCCAACTATTTAATTATTGACAGTACGAGAAAAAGACACGTTAATTTCAGATTCGCTTCCAGAAGGCATCTGGAAATGATTTGTGGAGCAAATAGCAGCCTTACTTTTGATCGTATCGTGAACATTCTTATTGCTGCGTGAGAATTGAGTTTGTGTCTATGCGCATTGACACCAAACTTGGATAATTTTCATATAGGATACTATTGAAGTACTTTGACCTGCTTCACTATTGAACCTCTTTTCTTACCTAGTGGTTTTCTCACAAATGCTTTCCAGTGTATTAAAAATAACACACAGTACAAAATAAAAATAATTGTTAATTCAGTGAAGTGGCGGAAGCAATGAAATTAATATCGAGTATCACTCCCTTAGCTGAAAATAAGCACTCATACGTTTGGTAAGAACTGTTACTAAGCCCATTTTTGACACTAAACGAGAGAATCTATGAATGTCTAGTTAGAGTAGCCAACCCATGCTCCCTTCAAGTATTCCCAAAGCTCATATGAGCAATAGCACGTAGAGAAATTAAATCACCACACATACTTGTATAATATAATTATTTTACAAATTTCCAAGTTCTGTGGATGATTTCCTCATTGTTTTCAAATTAATTTACATGACATTTATCATAACTTACGCTCAAGAGCCAAAACATTATGACCAAATGTCAATAACGAGTTGGCCCACCTTTGGCGCTCAACACAGCTTCGACCCGCCTTGGCATGGATGCCACAAGTCCTGGGTAGATGGCTGGAGACAGATTGTACCAGCTGGTTAAGCAACGGTCACGCAAATCGGAGTTATTGCAAATTGGTTATCTTTGAACTCTGAGCTGCCGTCCATGATATCACAAATGTGTTCTTTGGATTGAGATCCAGTGAGTTAGGCAGCCAGGACATTAACTGGAATTCAGCATCATGTTCCTGGAACCACTCCAACACAATTTTAGCCTTATGACACGAGGCGTTGTCCTGTTGGAACATTCCATTTCCAGCTGGAAAAACAGAGGCCATGTAAGGGTGCAACTGGTCCACAATGATGTTCAGATACACTGTAGCATTTATGGTCTCCTCTACCATAACCACGGGCCCCAGAGACGCCCAAGAGAACGTCCCCCAAAGCATAATGTCGCCAACACCGGCCTGTGTATGACCTACTGTACATTGAGGGAGAAACTGTTCGCCTGGGAAGACGGCGTATCCTGACACGGCCATTGGCGTAATGAATGACAAACCGTGATTCATCTGACCAGGCAACTATCTCCCACTGATACAAGAACCAGTCGCAATGTTCCGGGCCCAGCGTTGTAGATGGCGCTTGGTCAGCAAAGGCACACGAGTGGGACGTTGGCTGCGTAGCCCCATATCCAACAGTTTCCGCTGAACAGTGTGCTCCGATACTATTCTACCTGGCCCTGAATTGTATTGAGCTGCCAGCTGAGCCACTGGCTCCTGTTTTGCTTCACCATGCGACACAGTCCACGACGAACTTTTTCAGGGATATTGCGTGGACGTCCACCACCATGTCGTCTACTGCTGATTTCACCGTCATTCATCCACTTTGCATAAGTATTAGCATTTGTAGATCGCACATAACCCACGAGTCGTACAGTTTTGGAAATACGTGTTCCGAGCCTTCGAGACATTGCAATCTGCCCTCTATCAAAGTCGGTTTGATCGCTCGCAGCCTTTCCCATCTCACACAGAAGTAAGTGAAAAATATTTCTTCAGGCTCTTCAGCAGCAGTTAAACTCCACTTCCACCTGATCACGTGTGTTCCACGTCATCCAGGCGAGTTCATTGCAAAATGTAAGGGTAGTCATAATGTTTTCGCTCTTGAGTGTATCTGATGAAATATTTTTAACTGCATTACCTCATGATAGCAAGTAGAAAGAAAAACGTCATGCACAATAGTAACCAGAATAGACAAATATTAAAAGAAAGATTACATCGGATGGGATAAAATCTTTTCTGATTGGATGTGTACTATTTCACTAACAAATGACGATGCACAATATCTCCGAGATAAATGCCGTTTGGTTACTTTTTATACTTGCAAATTTGAGGAATTAAAATAGTATTGATTACCTTAGATACATATGAAACATGTTTTTTTTTCTTATTATCATATCAAATTTGCAAATGAAATTAAAAAAAATATGTTTAATATTATTTGCAATGTTTTTTTTAACGAATGACATTGAAACCTTCATTTTTCTATGACTTCTGCAACTTAATTGTTTATATACGAAGAAAAGTCAAAAAGTAAAAGGACCTTTGCAATTTATCTTCCCAAGATTTGGCAACAGTGCTAGTATCTGAATAATTGGTAGTCCACAACACTTGAATACGACATATAACTCGTTTTCTTGCGTAATAATTGGTGTTCGACAATGTAGCTCCATTGCTGATTTGCGCAAAAGAGGAAACCGCATTCATTTTCTTTTTGTGGAAAGTGTGAAATTTCCAGAAATTATTCGGCGCATGCAAGTGCAGTATGATGCCAGCTGCTTATCGCGAAGCAACCTTTGCGAATGGACAGAGTCCTTCAAACAAGGAAGAGCTTTCATATGTGATATCCATCGACCATTGACGTCAACACTGAGGGCAATGACCGAGTCATTGAGGGTATAGTGATGTAAGGGAGGTCTATTATTCAGAACAAGTATCACACTTTCCACAAACAAAAAGCGAATCATTGCCCTTCTTTCCACCTTGGTGCAGATCGACACTTAAGCTGCCAACGACTAGAAGGAAAGAAGAGTGACTAGTTGTATAAAAGTGTTGCTGACTACCCCTCATTCAGCGATTTATCATACCTCCTCATTTAATACTAGTGCTGTTGCCAAAACTTGGAAAGAGAAATTGTAAAAATCCCTTTATTTCTTACCTCCTCGTATATAGCACCATCATAGAATTATTCGCGCTTTTTATTTCCTAGTTTCAGAAAACTGTGAAATATACTTTAAATAAAAAAAAAAATCCTTCAACATTTAGAGATACACTCTTCTGCACATTCCTAGATTTTATATGCATGCAATTTATTGTCAATCAATGTTACTTTCATGATTTAAAACTCGAAAACTACTTTTTACATTGCATTTAAAATTGATAAATTCTGTAGAAAGCAACAATTTTAATATATTTCTGAGAAAATGAATATAATGACATAACATTATTTACATTTCTTCTAATAGTTTCGTTTCTAGAACTTCTCTTGAAAATACGAGAAACAAAATAAGGTTTCATTTCATTTAAATGCGTGCAATATATGCGCTACTTTTATTAAAACTTCGTAGCAGCGTTTCATAAACAATATAACCTTTTAAATATATTAACATGTTCTATATCAAATGTTATTACAAACTATGGATTCAAAATAATAAAACATTAAACTACACTGACCTAGAACTTAGCAATATAAAATTTTACTGTTTTTAATTATTTTTAAGCACTGCAAAGAAAATTAATAGCTTCCATTGACTTTTTTTAAAAGTTAAATTTTTAATTAAACATCATAATTAGTATAAATTTAAAATTATGTGCAAAGATAAACAAAAATTACATTAATTATGCTAAAAAATGTTCTAATTATTTTCTCTCGTTAAATATAAGTAACAATAATCTTACAATTAAGTCTTCAAAGGCAGGGAATTGATGTTTATTATTCAGTTATATGAAAGAAATGATGAAATTAATCAAAATTCAATCCTTTAGAAAAACTTTATTTTATAATATATATGCTCATGGCAGGCATTGTTTCTGTTGGGTCATGTATTCCATTTCTGATGCCACTAAAAATCGAGATTGAAAAGGGGTTGAAGGCCATTAATTCTGTCGAAGCTCGCTATTTTCGTTTAGTAGCGTGTAGAAGTTCTAAAAGGTGCCATCAGATGCTTCATTCTCGTCACTTGATCGTGGTTTAAAATAACGGTTTTTGATGGATAATTCTAGAGTTGTTCTTAAATGTGACGTCAATAAATAACAAGTACGTAATTAAGTTACGCAGCTCATCCGTATGAATAGACATATTTAGAGAATAAATAAGGGTTTTAGCATTTTTAAACAAGGCATTGGGATTAAAAAGAGTTTTTAAGCAATGCGAAACATGTGGAAAATATTTAAAAACCAGTAATCTTTTTTTAAAAGGTGCAATAAATTCCTTAATAGTCAAAATTTCATAAGTGTGCATGTGAGTACATCAGAAACATTCCTTAAAAACTCAGTGTTGCATTTTAAAACTTTTATTTGACAATGTTTAAAATAAATAAGTAAATATATATATATATATATATATTATCCTCATTTTCCTTGATCATATATTCAATTCTCAGGGGAAAAAATTAACCCACAACGTAATGGCTTAGAGCCATGAGGCTGGTTACCTGGAGAGCAACCATTCCAAAAGACACCAGCTAGCGTGCCGATTTATCTGAAATTCAGAAAGTTCGTAAAACAGAGCTGTCTTGCGGTTTTACTAAAATCATAACATATTTATTTAACATTATCCAACACTGGGTATAATTTACGTCCCATTTACATCTTAACCCTTTATCTACCAACGGTACTTATAACTCAGTTTAAAATTACGTGGAATAACCATTTTTACGAATACTTTGACGATACTTAACATGAATATTCATTTAAATCCACTCTTTCAAAATATATGGCAGCACGAGTTCTGTGATGAGTATTTTAATGAGGAAGGCGAATAGTTTTATAGCAGAAATTGCGTTTTCAGCTGAAATTTTGAGCGGATTGCGATGATTGTCATTTTTGCTCTGAAAAAGTAGCTAATGTCAAAAGTGTCTTACTTTATTATATGTTAAGAAAACGATTTGACTATTTATTTTAAGTGAACATTGTGTATAATTAATTTTACAGTTAAATAACTTTCAGGTACTTATAAGTACAGACAGCACACGAGGAAGAACGTCTGTGTGGCTTATTGTTGTTTTTTGTTGTGTTTTAGAGTCCTCACAATAGAGCAATAGTCTTATGCTTTTTTTGCATTCATTTTAGTTTAACTTATTTATTTTTTATTATTTTTTATTTATAGACTGACGATACTTTAAAGTATTAATTTAATTAATAATCCCTAACGAATTTAATTTCCCAAATTTAAGTATTTTATTTCTGTATATGCCTTAATTTTCAATGCAGCTATTAAAAAAAATAATATTGCACGAAATAATTTGTTGTAAATAAAGGGTTAAAAAAGATGCAATATTCCTCAATACTCAAAATTTCATAAGCATTTATTGTGAGTACATGAGAAACATTTTTTAAAAATAATTGTTATTTTTACATTTTCAAAATTTTTTATTTGACAAAGTTTAAAATAAATAAGTATATATATATACATACATATATATATATATACTCCTCCTTTTTCCTGATAATATATTCTATTCTCAAGGAAAAATGAGCCCATCAGCAATGGTTTAGAGCCATTAGGCTGGTTTACCTGGAGAGCCACCGTTCCAAAAGACTCCAGCTAGCGGGACAGATTTATGTGAAAATCAGAAAGCTCTTAAGATAGGGTTGGCATGTAGTTTTACATAAAAATATAACATAATTTTTTTAACCTTATGTGACCCTGGTTATAATTTACGTCCCATTTACTTCTTAAAAGAATACACAGATTACACAACAATCGTCATTATCTTTAAAACACACTATGAAACCATCTATTATACTTGCATGTAATTTTAAATACTGAATAAAGCACACTGAAAATTTACCAAACAGTGACATCGAATATTACTGTTATCATTTGATATATCTTTGACACTTACGTTAGACATATTTCACGTGACTTTGTAGATAACATTACAGAGTTGCTAGAATAAGTAATCTTACTTGAATCCAGGTTTAAATTTTATCCAGAATAACTTTAAACTATTGCCGACCCTTTCATTCTGGGATCTTTGCCACAGATACATGGAATATGAAATACTTACAGTTCACAATAATGGAATATTCAATTCATAACAATACCTAACAAATGGTAAATGTATGTATTTATCCTATGTTTTGTACTCAAATTATAGTTGTCCTATATATCTAACAATAGCTGAATGTATGTTATTTGCATATTTTTATAATATACCAAACATTGTTTGTAGAATTTTATTGAGAAATTTTTCACTTGCGTGTGTGTATGTATTTAATAAATATTTTTCTTGTATGTTTTCTGTAGCTCGACAGGATAAAAGGTATTAATAACCCTGGGGAAATGGAATATTTTTTAAAGAAAATGTTTTGTTGTATTTGTACAGCAAATTCTTTGTTTCTGAAAGATAAACAGGTTAAATTTTACTAAGGTGGCATTAACATATTAAAAGAAATCTTCGGCAATTAATATCTGAATATAAATTGTAATAAGGAAGGAAGCAGTTGTCAATAAATAATTAATCTCATATTCTTTTGCAAGAATACAGCCATTAGCATCTTTTAATATGAATTGTTTTATAAACAAGAATGGCAGAAATAATTCTAGAGTTTAAAAATAAATAATAGGCAATAATAGGTATCATTCAAATTTTTCCCTATCTGAAAGAACAATATTTTGTACCTTTACATTGTTTTTCAAATGTCATCGTCCAAATGCATACTTTCCCTGTTTACCAGCGTTTCTAAAACTGTAAGGTGCGTCCTCTTAGGGGGGGGGTGACAACCCTAAGAGGGGGGCGCGAGCATATTAAAAGGTCAAAAACAAAAGATAATTTTAAAAAATTATTAATTTACTAAAAGTAAACAAACAAAATACATTCTCACAAAATAAAAAAATACACATTTACACTATTATAAAACACTTATATATCAGTACTATGCAATGTTAATTTAACAATGTAAATTAATTTATAACAATTCTTAGTTAATATTAAGTTTAAAAATTATCAGTGACCCCATGGGCGTTTCATATATAAACTTATATGCAAAAATGAACACTTATCTTGCTAATTTGTACAGTTTTTAATTAGTCCCTCAAATACCGATTAAAAATTACATGATACGCTCCCCAACGCCACCGTTTAACACGTAGGCGAACGTATGCGTTGCAATGGATGGTAGAAAAGGAATAAATAAGCAAATCCTCTGAAATAAGTAAATCATTCGCGAATGCTGTCAAGGTCATTTTATTGCATTCCAAAGCCTTTGGTATAATTTTATAGATTACAGTTCGCAGAAAATATCATACTTAGGAAAGATGTATGTATACATCCGGAATAATTAACGCGCTGATCTGAGCGAGACGTTTATATAAGTCAGTGGCACTAAGAGGTTAAAGTCGGATTGTAGGTTTAACTTTAAAGTATAGTATTATTGAATTTAAAACTTTGTTATTGTATGGATAGAAAAACATGATTGAATATTGGGTCGCAAGTGTTGAAATTTTGAGAAGTACTGCGGTATACTCCTTATTAATTTTACTATGGAGAAGTACGTTTCTGGATTTATATTGGAAGTGTTAGAGCGCTGTTGCGAAATTTGTTTGTATACTCATCTTGATATATGAAAGTGAACTGCATCCATTTAGAGTAGAGTAACATGTAGAATATTTTAATGAATACTCTCAGAAGAGGCAATATTCTGAGCCCAATCACGACCATTAGATTTCTGCATCAATATCAGTTTGCGTGAATGAAATTTTAGGCTCCCCAAATGTAAAATTATATTTATACTTCAACCAGAAATCTCTCCATATCATTAGCATACCTATAGGATGAACGTTGCAGATAATGGTTTGTCTCAGTGTTTCTACTTGTTGTGGTGTTCGTGAGGTAACTCTTTCAAGGCGAAATTCTGAACTTTTGGACCTATAAACAAATGTTATTGTTTATCAGGAACTTAAATAAGTCGATCCAACCCTAAGTGTCAAAAAATAAAATAAGCACTGTGAAATGAAGGCAGAGCGCAATTTTTCAATGAAACGCAATTTACCATGAAAGCACGATGCTCACCTCATCCCAACATGATATCTGCTGAAATGGTAAAACATCTGCTGTACTTAAAGCCACGAAAAAATTCATGACGCCTAACTAGCGACTTAGAAGTGGCAGTAGAAAATCGGGGAGTTTTTTCTGCCTCTTCCTTTACTTATATGTCTCATAATGCTTCTTACCTCATGCGCCATAACTCTTTTCACCTTTCTACTATTCATCTGTGGGAAATACTTCCAATTGTTTGATTTGAGAACTTCTTTCTGTAAAAGAACCATGATTTACGCAGAGCGAAACTACTATTTAAAGTTATGTAGATTGAGTTTTTAAAAGAAAGAAGGAATATATAAACTGAACGTTGTGACGTTAAACTAAATTATAGTTTATATTTGACCTATAAGTGTGTATAGAAAATGAATTAGGAACATTGTGACTCGAGTCCAATGGATTCAGCTGATTATATACATTTAATTATAAGTAACTTTGCTCGTAATACTGAGAGAGCTCTAAACCTGATTTTCTACCCATTAGATTCAATAAATGTTGATGGAAATTGAAGAGCTAAGAAATAAAAGTTGATTTTTAATAATGGTTTCTCAGATTCTACTAATCCTCACACTGACGCAACTGGAGATTTGCTGTAGCCTGAATTTTGGAATACATTTGCATAGACTGAATAAAATGCCTATTTGGTAGTTAAAACTAAATAATGCTATGCAATTTCATATAAATTACATTTACTAAGATCGTTATGGACGTTTTAAACAAACGTAGGACTATAAAAGCACATGAGGGCAATTGATGACGAACCTCGTAATGTTGAACCATGATCAAGTGACGAGGACGGCACTTTAGTTGGCTACCAATCTCTTAACTTCCACAACACACCGATGAGAGTACATTTGAGAATAGACATGTTTAAAATGCATCGGCTACTCTACATGGTGGGTCTTCAGCGTCACTACGTTCGAACTCATGAAACCCAGTTACGACCTCATAGCCTTAATCATTAGCCTACCGAACCAAAAACATCTATATGAAAGGAGAAATTAAAAAAAAATTACATTTTATAAAATGTAACAATTTTGCACTTTCAAAAGATCAATTAACGCACTTCAGCTTATTTTCATTATTATTTGATTTCATTTTAATTAATGCTACTGCGTTAAGATATATGTGATATCTTGTTTAATTAAAAAAGATGTCATTTCTGATTTAGAATTATATCCTAATAGTTTACTTTACAGCTCAGAAAAATTCAAGTGCTATTCAAATGATATCTATGAGTAATTTCAAGAAAGCAATTCTATGTATTGTTAAATTAGTATGTTATCACAAACGAAATCTTGAAACGTCATTTTAGATTATGTCGTGTAAATATTACTATTTAAGAATAGAACTCATCCTTTTCACTATGAATATATGACAAATTGTAACCTTTTAACAGAAACATATGTAGTTAAAATGTTACATAATCAATTATTCATTGTCATCTAAAGGAAAAGTTCCTTGATAGTTTCAAATTTTATAATTGTTGTAACTAATGACCTTTCACTTTAAACATCTTTAATTTCCCGACCCATGAATAAATTATCCGAAATTTTGATATGGATTAGTTTATTGAACCAAAGAATGTAACGTGAAGATATGAGGAGCTTTAGATTTGTGTGTCTTGTGAAATATTTCCTGAAAAACAACAATTGTTTCATAATACTTTATTGTCAAATGCAATTTCCCTTTCATTGAAAGGATGTATGACTATTGCTTAAGGCTACACAGTACAGTTTTTACCGGATAGTAAATGTCAGCTTCTCCAGCCACTGTTTTATATTTTTTAAAAAATTGAGAAATTTGGAAGTTTTTCCAAATTTTTATAAAATGCGGAATTTTTAAACTTTTTTAGTCATTTTAAGAGATTTGTGCTTCTTAGAATATTGAAGAAAAGTTAGTATGGATTTGACAATAAGACCCCTTGTTGACTTTTAATAGTTATTTTTCTAGCTATTCCAAGAAAAAACGCGACAATTTTTAAATTATTATTTTTAGTATTTTTAAGAAAAAATAACAAGAGATTCCAGACTTATATATAAATCTATACTAGATTTTAAAGAACATACCGTTTGGGAATATATATAAAACATTTCTAAACTTTATTTTGAACTGAAAATATTCTAACCTTTAGAGAACTCTTATATCTTCAAATTTAGAAATTGATAAAAATATATTTGAAGTTTGTAAAGTCATAAAGGGAAAATCTAGTAAAGCCTGTAAAGCTTTAATTTTTAATATGATATTTTACGGCTTAAGAGTTCTACATTAGAGCACTTATTTAATTATATATAATTGAAAATATTATTTTTAATTAAAAATATAATTTACAAAATATTGATAGCATTTGTAACAATGACAGTTTTTTAAGCCTAATCTTAACTCAATACTTTCACAAAAGTTTGGAACCACAAAGCATTTATGTACAAAATAATAAGGATACTAACGTAAGCTAAAAACCACCAGGTTCGCGCAGAAAGTTTAATTTTTTTCAGTTTTAATTTGGTTTAGTTTAGGAAGTTTTAGCTTTTGTTGCGTACTTTAAAATATTAAAATATAGTAGTACAGTAAGTTTATTATAATGTAGTTTGGTACATCTTGAAAATATTCAGTTTTATCTGCCACACTTAAATTTATAACACTCGTACATGGATGTCTAATTGCAGTATTAGCTGAGAGCTGATTTTCAGATACATTATTTTCAGTAGCAATCCATTTTTTTGAGAAATATTGCTTTTTATAGCAACCTGAGCATGGTTTGGCCATGACATTTTCTCAACAAGGGAAAATTAATGATAAAGCTTCCAAGTTATATAAACTATTTTTTAAAACTAAAATTGGCCTTGAAGTCAGTCTTAATTAAGGAATTATAAGAACTCAACAAACTCAAAATATAATCACGCAGAAATGATTTTAGTACTGGACATTTATAATAATTTCACACTAAAGGAGTTCATAGTGCTCAAAGTATAATTCATTAATTCAATTTAAAAAATGCTTTAAAATTAAACCGAAACCAAAACTTAAGCTAAAAAGAAACTGAGATATATTAAAAACTAATTTGTTTTTAGGTCTTAAATCTGGTGGTACGCTTTCCAATATAGGGACCACAAAAAATGCAAAAAAAAAATGTATTTTTGAAATTTGTAGGGCAAATAGGCCCTTAAAAACAAATAGGCCGTGCAAATCATATACCGTTTGTGTTTCTTACATTTCTTTTGCCATATAGGTTTTCATGGTGTATTTTAAACCTTTACAGGGCGAATGATTTATTTTTTCACGAGATAATATTTAAGTCAATTTATTCAGCTATTCATGGGATTTTGGAGACGGACCTCATAATTTGGAACCATGGTCAAGCAACGAGGACGACATTTGAAGCTGTGTGTGTCACTCTTCTCTCCTAATTTCCACATCACACAAACGGGAGGATGTTTGAGCCTCGGCATATTGAACCTGAATTGGTCCTTTTTGCATGGATTTTTTTCTGCAGAAAGAAATGGTTTAAATAATGAACTGTATTCAAAAGCTAACCAAAAAGTCCTCTCCACTCTCAAAGGCTCTCAGAAGGCTTTCATTTGTTCAAAATCTCTGAATTTCAATTTACATTTATTTTATTGATTTATATAACATTCCTAATTTGCAATGACCGTCTTAACAAATTGAATTGTCTATAATCAAATTGATATACATCACGAAATAACGGAGCTAATCTTATTGTATTTATTGCTAATTAACCTCTCAATAATACTAAATTTGATTTCAATTATTCTGAAGCATTAGCCGAAATATTATTAAGTCATGTCTTAAGCTTTATGCATTCATAAATAAATTTTAACTTACCAAATAAACGATTGTTTAGTTTCAGGTTAAAGAACTGTGTATGTGGGAATGTGTACATTTATTAAATGAAACATAATTATGCTTCAAAATGCATACAGATATGTAAAGAAGGTTGCTAAATTAACAAGATTAAAATGAAGTGTAGATTCTAGATGCTTAATTTTAAGAATTGTTCTGACAGCTATAGAAATATACTGCAAAAAATCCTTATATTGTGAGGGTTAGTTGATTGTTTCAAAAAAAAAAATTCCTAATATAAAATTAAGATCAAAATGACAAAAGTTGCAAACTTCCCAAGTAATTTATATTTTTTTAATTACTTTCTCTTCTGAAACATCTGTAAGCCCTATTCTATACAGGATAATAGCGTCCAGTGGCCGAAATGTAAATGAAACTTCTGAATAAAGATATTGAAATCGCAACTCTTTCCTTAATTACACCATATGGTGATAGTGTGCCATTTAAATTACATTCCCATCAGTTCTTAGTAGTTTAAATAATCATTAAGGGGCAACAATAATTGTGTCACAGAGAAACTGTTTCCAGGTGTCCTCTCACCACTTTACATCAGCTAACAGCGGTTATCTGTAGGATTCCGTTCAAAGGAATCGAAAAGAGGAATTATCTGTCCTTTATGTAATCTGGAATTCATCGTTTCATAGGCTTGAATTAACTATTATTTGAGGTGCAAATTAAGATTTTTGAACGTGTTTGAATGCATATTAATAGAAAGCAGAATAAATATATGCTTCTACATAATTCTGATTTTGTTTCGAATGTGGAAAAGTGAAATAGATATTTTGCTGCTTTCTTGGTATCTTAGTAATTGCATAGTTTAACTCCATATAAAATCAAAGAATTTAAAAAAAAATATCTGTAATAGTTTTTGTTAGGACGAGTTTGCAAAAAGAATTTAGTTTGCTTTAAGAATATATTATAATGAATTTTTAGCGTTTTAATTCATCATATAAATGAAACAACAACATCTATTTAATTCAAATAGAAAATATTTCATAGCACCTATATTGGTTTATGTATTTCCAATTGAAGTATTAAGCATTATGTGGTGGGTAAATGATTATTGTTGCAAAAAGTATTAGATCTCTACTTTTTATAAAAGAGTAATTATGTAATGATATATATAACTATAAAAATCATGAAATTGTGAGTTTAAAATTGAGTCATTCGAAAGATTTTCGTGATTTGCAACTTAATTTGACAACATCTTTTAAAAATTACTAATGCAATTAATGATTTTCTCAGGAATTCACCTGTAGTTGAATAGTAAAAGCGATGCAAAACGCAGATTCTTAGGTTGGTTTCCCTTGAGACCACTTTGTTCATGTTAACTCGTTTTTTCTCCCCACTTCTCTGGTTCGAAGAGGGAAATAATTAATTTCACACATGGACTTAAAAGTGACTAAAAAGGGAGTATGGTAGAAAAAAGGAGTGTTACATTCTCTAAACAATCAGTAAAAACTTTCTCCATTGCTAAAAAACAAGTTGTCGTGAAAAAATCCTATTCCAAAATATTATTTTATATCAGTCAATTAGTGAGGCGGAGGGCATAATTTTCGAGTGTTTCACCACGTATGAAGGGGCCCAGGTTATTTCTAATCAAATCTAGCTACCAAGTGTCTGCTTTTCTTATTTAGTCTGGCTCGTTTACTCGTAGAAAAGGGTCTTATACACACTAATAAGCAATTTGAACACTTTAATCAAATGCAAACGTTTTCAACATGGTTGATTAAACGTCAAGATGCATACAACAACAACAGAATGATCATAGAAATTGAACACAACCAAACATAAACCCTATGGATAGAATATAAAATCCCTTTCATATAAGTCGTATTATGTTGCACCTTGCAGAAGGAGAGTCAGGAGCTTTTTTTGAATAGAAATCACCTGGGTTCCATAGAATGTGGTCAACTGGCTACTTCCTCAAGCAGTTAAAGAAAAACACGTTCCTCATCCCCACTAGCTGACTCCTAAAATGACATTGTAGAAGCTACACTATTCACACACGTCTTCTTGAAATTGAAGAAAGCTTTTTATTGCCACTTCATTATATGGATGAGTTCGGTACTCCTTTTTCAGTCAGCTTTGTGTCCACTGTTAAAAAGAAAATCTCTCCCCTCTTCACACTAGATGACGAATGGCAGAAAACGAGTAACTTGGTAAAAATTTGCTTCGTGTAAAACTGGCCTAAAACTCGCTCCTACATCAAAACCAGTGATATAATTAGTTTCAGATCATGCGTCAGGTATACAACCTGTAATACCCCAGATCGTGTCAGAAAAAAAAAACCCTTCCTAATAATTCCCAATTTAATATCAGCTACATATTAACTGAAGTAATAGCTGGAAAAACTAGTTCTTATACTTGAATAAATCATTTAGTTTGTTCATTAATAAAAAAAAAACGGATTTCCTTTCTTTGGTGATTTTTCAACGTATTACAACTAAAAGCTTCATGAGTTAAAATAACTCGTGCAAATCCAAAAATTTCCTTTCAACTCCATTGTCTAAGGCATATGTTCCTAACCTTTTTTGAACTGGTGCCCCCTTTTCTTGAAAATATTTCGATTTCGCCCCTTTTCTAGTGAATATTTCAATACCACCCCCTCCCATTCCAGAGAAATCAGAGTGTACATTGCAGATGGTGAAAACAAGAGTTTAGCTTTAAAAAGTATCCTATTACTAAAAGAGAGAGAATATGTTATTTAATTTCATTCTTTTTCTAAAGCCCTAATTTTTTTACTTGTGAACCTGAAATAACTATTACCACAAATATATTTAACTGTGTAATACATTATATTTTAGTCATAGTTAGGATTTTGTTGGAATTGAAACATTACTGAATTTCTTCTTCATTTAAAAGAATGGAATAAAAGTTTTAGCTTACCTGTTATAAGGACCGGCAAGGGTTTTAATGATACGATGTAATTCATAATAAACTATTGTTTTCAAAATAAATACAACTTGACAGTTTCAACTTTTAAAGAATAACGTCAATTCCTGGTTAACATATTTAATTGTTTCTTGAATAATATACGTAATGAAATGCGGTGGACTGCTAGCAGAGAAAGACAACACGTGCACTACATAAATTAAAATGCACTATATCATTCAATTTTATGTAGGTCTGAATGTGATGTCATTTTTAAGTTTTTAATCCCCTTCCCGAACTACCGAAATCTGTGAAATTTCGTACATGTGATATAGAAATGATTTAAATACACCCAATCAACATAAAGTAAACAGTATTAAAGTTTACTGTTGTTAGTACATAATCAGCGTGTTTTTTAGTCTTTTTTAGTTAATCTGCTTAAGCCCCTCCGTGCCATCTTAACGCCCTCTAATTTTCTCTGGGTTTATTACTGCCCTTCTGAAAGCCCCAAACGCCCACAAGGAGTTGTTATCATCCACGTTAAGAACCTATGGTCTAAGGCATAGTAATGAAGCATGGATCTTCGAGCATGAACCATTCTGTTCGAATACTCCTACACCAGAGCTGCACCCACGAACATATTGGATGATTATCACCAGCAACTAACATCTTAGCTTAAAAGAAAATAAATTCGGATATTAATTTATCAAAAATTTAACAAATGGCATAGTAAATTAAATTCTAAAATAATTTTCCAATGTGAAATCTAATTTTTCTCAGTTTTGTTTCCTTTTTGCATGATATTGAAATTAGATATCTTAAAATTCTCATGAAGAGTTGTTGGATTATATTAGCTTAAAACTAATTCTATTAAATTCTTAATGATCACCTTCGAATTTTGATAAAAACAAACAAATGTTTCTACAAATACTTTTCAAAAATTATCACTGCAATCCTTAAAACATACTCTCCAATTAAAAATTATAAAAAAAAAAGTTGAAAAAATTCTAGTTTTAAAATTAAAAATATAGCTTAGTGGCTCCAAAAACTTAATCGAATAAGTAATTCTTAGTAAATCTCTTATTGAAGTAATGGTTTTATTAAAGGTCATTTAAATATGAAATACATACACAGTTTATGTTCATTTTTTTTTCTAGTAAAATGTTTAAGTAGTTCTGAATGTTACTAGAGTTTTGATATTAGATCACTTTACGAATTGAAATTTATTATGGGTACACCTGTCCAACTCATCCCGTGACGTGACGAGAACATGTGTTATTATTTCACTGATCACTGACGGTAAGGCTGTGTTTTGGGTATATATTTAAGGTAATTATGGTGTAGAACTCGTTATCTAGGTGGTATTGCCTGGAGCTGGGTATGGTCCAAAGTTAGTCTAGTCAGTTCAGAGAGTGAGTCTAAATTAGTCTCCAGTTTCTCCGTTTTGTATCCTTTTAAGGATGGAATATGTCCAGCGTTAAAAAAACACATGACATAGAATGTTAGACATAGCTGATTTTACTGTCTGACCATTGGTCACTTGTCAGTCTTGGTGGGGTGGACTTTGAAGGCGGATGTTGATGGGAATTTATCTTACAACACACAGACATCTACACTCTAACTTCCATATACACATTTAAATTTCATTTTCAACACATTAATTTTAAATTACATTCAATATCTTCTATAGCAACTTCAATGTAATTTTTCCTCTTTTTTAAACCTGCCATTTTTTTCATAATTATTATCTGTAACGCAGAACTGGGCTAAAATATGAAAATGAGCCTAACCAAAGCAACTCAAATCCAATCGATAGGAGATTAAGCTTCCCTGCGGGAAACAGGAACTCTGCTACTATTCAACCTATACATATTTTTTGCCGGTTTGATCAAACGGAGGTTAAAGATTGATTTACCCCCGAGCCAAAGTGTCGGCCTGCCCCTGCTCTGGGCACTTTCCTAAAAGAGACTAAATGATTAGTTGCTTTGCAGGGAACCGGTTCTTTGGTGGGGATTGTCACAGCTTGTAGTAACTTAAATGTTCCTACTTGTTCGGGAAAAGGAAGGGGAAAAAGTATTTAAAAAAACAACATTTTTTCATGTTCACGTCAAGTAACTTACATCATTCTTGGGAAAAAAATACAGTTTCCTATACTGATACAGGATGTAACGTTGTTTCGCAACGTTAAATGAAAAATTCAATCAATTCATTTTATTTTGTACAATTGAAAATATTTTCAGCGAAAGTAATACCTATTGCAATTAGGCTGGCATCTTTTAAAAAGGAACATTCACTTGTTAATATTAAATAATGTTTTCCAATATATAAAATATTGCCTCGAAAGATAAGCACTCAAGTGGTGCTGGTTATTAGGAAGATTGTAAAAGGGAAAAAAGGAGAATTATGTTTGTTAAATCAGTTGCTTCAAGTATTAAAAAAGTATTAAAAAAATGAGCATATATTAAATTATTATTTGCATGAGTTTATTTTAAAAGAAAGACAACACTTATTTTGTATGGTATACTTACCATGCTCTTTGATTTTTTTTTGAAAATTAAAAGTGGAATTTCAAATTATAACATGCAAATGAATTACCGTAAAGTACCGCGTATAACGCGCACCGGAATATAACGTTCACTTTTTTTCAAGCAGTATTTTATATTTTTTAGGTATGTTCCCTGTATAAGGTGTACCGTCTCTTTTACGAAGGGACCTGTAATGTACTGTGCAATGTTTTGAAGACATTTATTCCAGATAGCATCTCAAGATTTTGTAAAAAAATGGTATACTTCTCGAAGACCCTTAAATTTAATAAGTATGCCATTTATTTTAAATAAACATTTTTCCGATCTATATAGAATTCTAATCTTTTAAGGTATTCGACTACCCTAAAATTGTGAAATTTGCCAAAAAATTGACACATTTTTTTGTGATTTATTTTATAGATCTTATTAGCTTTACACAAATACTTTTATTATTCTCCGTTCACAAGAGCAAAAACTACAAGTGTTTTAGCAAAAGTAGATGCTTTTACTTTAAACAAGATATGTCAAGCTTTAAGACACGTTTTACTCGAAATGTGTTTTATTGAAAATATTTAAAAGGAGGGGGAGGGGCGGGGGAAGCGATTGCTGAAAAACTTTTGAAAATAATTAAATGAAATTTTTGTTGTGTCTGTTCTGTATAATAGTAGAAGTATTTTAAGCTTCCGATTTATCAATCAATGGTTTATTACAAAATGTACAGCCCCTTATGTGAATATAATCACTGATTTTTTCAGCAATTTCATATAATAATAAAGATAATGTACTCTAGTTTTCGTAAAAATTAAAATATTTCTTATCCTGAAGGTCATTTAAAAATGACCGTAGCAACACATCAGAATTGAAAATCTATTTATAAACTTTTGGTGCAGAATGGGTCCCGTTTATGTTATTTTTTGTCAATTTTTAAACATTTTATCCGAATTTAGTAACAATAATTTCTTTTTCTATTCTTAATTTCAGCACACGTTTCCTAAAATGTACTAAGCAAGTCTAATATCAACAAAAACATCCCCATATCTCCATTTTTGTTCCAAAAGTTGTCGCAAGTAGTCGAATACCTTAATCTTACCTCTTTTTCATACTTTTGAAGCTATCATTTGCATCCCGGCTACAAGCGCACCCGTAAGTTTCTATCTTAATTCTTGAGTTAAAATTGAGCGTTATACGCTGAATCTTACAGTAATTTTCTCTTAAAGGAACTATGATAGAGAACATCTGAATTAATTTGCCATTCAAGATACATTTACTTTCAGTCAACTACTATATGAGTTTTAATTAGTTCCACCAGTAGATATATTTAAGGACTTTATAACAAAACAAATGAAATCGAATTGTACCAAATTATATTTCATTCTACAATGCTGAACATTTATCTTTATTAAATTTTTTAAAAAGTTATAAATTTATTTCCTCCTTTAACTTGAAATAGTGTAAAAATTAATTTTACTTAGGTTTTAAATGTATTCCGGGCAAATTTTAACAGTGCCCTATTTTTCAGAGAAAAAACATTCTCTTAATAGTCATACCATGGAAGAATGTCAATTAGGGAATTGGAATCAGCGATTATACTTTATTATCCTCCAAAGTCATTTTTCGAATTAAATTATAAGCCGTAGTGAGAAATGATTCTCTGGGGTATTGTTAATGACACCAAGGTAATAATGGTTGTAGTGAATAACAAAGACTTTGGAAAACCTTTGAAAAAAGAAAGTCATTAAGCATGTGATATCTTTACTGGGTCTTTCTTCCTCTTTTCAATCTTTCTTTTTACTGTTTTCTCTTGAGCCTTTCATGCTCTGTTAAGTATTTTATCCTATTGATGTATTTCAGATTGAGAATAAAAGATTGTAAGTCATTATCCTCCAGGATAAAAAAAGTTAAGTACAATTGAATTCTCAAATGCATTGAAGGATTTTCCAAATTTATTGATAATAGAAATGTAAAGAAAGTACGGAAAAATAGTGAAAATGCTTATGTGTAATGATGTATGTTCTATATTTAAATTGTTATAGATAAGAAATTAAAATCTTTCCTTATTTTTTCCTCAATTATAGGCTTGATATATACATTTCTTTGAAAACTATTAAGTCTTTCAACATTCCAAGTAACATTTTTAAACTGTCTCTTTGATTAGTTAAAAAAAACATACACTCTTATCTAATATATTTATATATATTTTTACTAAAATGTATTTTTTCCTAACAATGTGCAAGATTCAATAGCATCACTGCCATTCAAACTTGAAAGATTGGAGGTTAAAATTCAAAAAGTTGAGGTATTCTGTCAGTCTCCAGTGAGATTCTTATTTAGGAATTTAATTTTTGTTTTTAATGTTTTAATTTTTAAGCAAATATATTTGAAGCACGAACTAAAATTGAAATCCTTGATTCACTAAATCAGTAATCAAAAAGAAATAATTCAGTTTGTAACAAGTTTGTGATAAAGTCAATTTACCTGCTTATGAGCTAATGTCTGTTTGTAAATTGTGCATAGAAGTGTGAGTTCACTCTAAAAATATGTAAGTATTCAAATATTTCAAATTAGAATCTCTGTCAAGTTTTCATAGCAGTAAACTATTATGAATTACTTTGAGGAAAAATTAACCGAATGACATATAAAATAGGGCAGGTAATAACTGTTTGTGAGTCAAGTAACATAAGCACTTGATGTTTAAAAAATGAGACGACTAAAATTTACAAAATATTGAAGCAATGAACATCAAAGCATGATTACAACATGCCAGCCTATTCCGAGTGACAACAGATGTACGAAAGTTTAAAGATTTGTATGTAATGAGTTATTACATATCTATTTTTCTAGTGGCTATTGACTTGAAAATACAAACTTTCTATGAAACTTTATTAATTTTTTTAATATTCCAAATGATATTTTTAGAAAAAGGAGAAAATTGTACCTTTAGTTTATTAAAAGATCCATCTTGCCCAAGGCTATATTTAACTGAATATAATTTTTAAGATTTATAAATCCCATATTTTACGTAGATGCATATTTATTTAACTACAGACAAGTATCTATAGTGTCCGGGTCGTAGCGTTTTGTCAATGCAGATCATCACACAGTCTCTAGCAAACTGCGGAATTGAAGTGTCTCCCTTGATCGGAGTGCAGTTATAGATGAACTCATTATCTTAAGATTCAATGTTGCACTTGGAAATTGAGCAATCTTCGGGGCCTCTTGGTCGGGAATGGGATAGGCATCAAGTCACTGGGTGAAGTAATCTGTTAAAACCAGGATGTGTTGTTGATGATATAGGAAGTAGACTAGAATGTCAAAAACTAAATTTACGAAAGGCGTTATCACATTAAACAGCTGAAATAGTCTTCTAGTGTGTTTTTCAAGACCTTCACGTGTGCAGCACAGGAGTACATGCGTGACATCAATGCCCGTCGCTCCATAATGTTCCAGTAGAAGCGTTCTCAAATCTTTGTAACGTCTTCATAAGACCAAAATGGCCTCCAATCAGACTGCTTTCGAGGTCTTAAAGGACTATAGTTACTCTTGAAGTATTACTTGACTCCATGAATGCTTTCTCGTCGTCAAATTCCCATTTGCGATAAAAGACATCATTTGTCAGATGGAGAGAATCCCAAAGCTCCCAGTAATCCTTTATTATAGAATGAAAGAGGGTGATGCGCCAGCTAGGCTTTCCGTCAAATGACTCTATAATTGGCTTTATTTTAGGTCAGCCAATTGATCCTTCATTGCGATCTCGTCACTCCATGGTTCCGTTTCAGATGTTGATGGTGTTATAACTTGGTACACTACAAGTTCTACAATACCAACTTTTTTCCAGACCGAAAAAAGAATTTACGCTTCTACAAGCAGAAACAACACGAAAGAGCGTCCGATTCTGCAGGAAAATACTTAGAGTGTGAGATGGGAAACCTAAAGAAAACATGTTCTATAACGAGCAGTAACTTTTTATTTCAGAGTAACCGATAGAAATTTTTCAAAATTGAGGCGTAATCATTTTAAGCCACAGTACATTAAAGCCCTTAAATTGCATTCCTTTGAAGCTCTGTCTTTAAATGATTCTTACATGCTATTATCTAGTATGAAGTTCTCTAGTAGAAAATCGATGAAAACAATGTACTTTAAATGAATTTATGTTCAGAGCAAATTTTATGAAAATGTTTTACAAGGAATGTTGCTAAGGGACAAAAAATGAAAAGTGTAAAAAAAATAATTGCATTTTTCTGATCCTTTCTTAATATAATTATTGTATTCAAATGTTAATCTTATATATATATGAAATAATTTTAGTATCACTGTTCGGCGAGTGTAAGGGATTCCTTATCTAGATCATTACTTATGATGATTGCTGTTTTCTTCGGATGAGATTGATGAAGCAGTCCTGTGATTATTTAAATCTGTTTTATTCCAAATCTTGAAACATATAAGCATGTTAAAGATAAAGCATGGATACAATACAGAACAAAGAAAACGAATGTACAATGAGCTGCAACCGGCTACATGTTGAAGGCAGACAAATAACAGAAGAGAAAAGTTCTCCATGAATCTCAGTTTTTATAGGCGGCTCAAATCACATGATCTGAATGGGTGGATAGATGTTGTTCAAAATACTCTCGTTAGGGGGCTAGAAAGTTTATTAATCAAACGTGAGTCCTGAAAGGATGAACCATAAGTAATTAAAAGTTATTAAGAATAAATTGATGGGGATTATTACATATATATGCATAGAATTCCTTTTCAATTTTCGGAAAATTGTTAATATAAAATTTAATAAATGAAATTCAACATATTATTTTAAAATATTATGAAAATCACTGTTTAAAAGTGTAACATATTTACAAAAATATATTTAAAGCTATATTGTAGACATAGCATTTGTTGCGATATGTATGCTTTCAATCGTCATTCTAAAATTTCATACTGAATAAATAAAATTCAAGCAATTTCTAGCAATATATTCGAAATAAAAGTTTTTCGAATGCAATTCGTGGAATGCGAAGAAAAACAGACGTATATAAAATATTTGTTTCTATCGATTATGCTTCAGACATGGTTAAGATTATCAATAAGGAGAATGCTCACACACGTCCCATGTATGATCGATTCTCCTCATCACGTGCTTCGAATTCTGTCTGCTTCATTGAATGGCACCAATATGTGTGGCTCTGAAAATTCCATGTATGCTCAATTATACGAATACCCTATTTTGTCTCTTATCAATATCATTCTCATATGTGATTTCAGAATAAAGTTCTGAGTTGATCGCAATATATAAATGACAGTTTGAGGAACGACATATTGACTAGTATTTCGAAGAGTTTTTTTAGTGATAATGAATAAAAAAAGAGAGTATAGTACGAATTAAGAAAAGCTGATGATACGAAATGTAATTGGGACATTGCCTGATAGATGTACTAGTTGGTAATTTCCTTTCTTCAGATAGATGGTTTTTAAAAAATATATATAATGTCAACTTTTAAAAATATTTTGGTAAAATTTAAGTAATTTTAAAAACTATTATGTGTAAAATTCTGTAAAATTCTATATCAAATTAGTATAAATAAAACATATAAATATCTGCCTCAAAATGTTTCAAAAATGTAATTCAAAGAAATTTATTTAAGTATAATCTTGCTTCTTCAAAATATGTCATCATAAGCGAATAAGTTCTAAGCACTAAGTTACCAAAAAAAAAAATCTAGGATTCAGTTATTTACAGAGTTTATATATATAGTTATTGAACACTCGTATTGCATCCAATTTCTCATTTTGAAAATTTGAAAGTTATTTCAATTGATTTCTTTTTTTATTTTTCCGTGGTATGTGTTGAACAATATCATGTATTTTGCAACACATACAGTTTAAAACACATACATTTTGTAGATTTTTTTTAACTCAATTACTTCAGTAGCAGTTTCCCGTACACTTAACTTCGTATTTCATGATGTTGTATGCCTGCATAATGTTGTTGTTGTTTTTTTGTTATTGTGTATAAATTTTAGTATTACACTTTCAATTGTTTTCAAAAAAAGATTCCTATAACCGTATTAAATTGATTTAAAAATAACAAAAGTTTGAATTTCTAAAACAAAAGTACATTTATGTTTAACGTCTACGTAACACTCACCCTCGAAGTCGATTTCCTCGAAATCCGTTCTTAGCGGATTACTACTCAACATAAGAAGCATGCTTGAAAAATTTCAAATCTGTAGGTCTGATAGTTGTCAGTGGGGTCGATAAATGAGTACCAAGCTTGTTCTAGGGAACTGAATACTGGGGGTTTCACTTCAGACTGACCCCTTGAACGAAACATCTGCTCATTCACCCCAGTGCCTAAGGTCACATAAACTGAGTAAAGCACTGCAAACCTTGGTCCTCGCAGGCTGTTAGGACACTGAGTTAAGTTCAATTCAGGTCTAACACTTGGATAACACCAAGATTTTCACTATAACGCCACCTCTAACTCATTTGGAAGCTTCTCTACGAAACAGAATTTTTTTTCCGGATAAGTTTTACGTCTGTAGCATCAAAAACGGAAAAATTTTATATATGTCACGCTCCCAACAACCCGTAAATCCCTTTGGACGATTTTCCATTTTTTACTGGAAAAAACGACAATTTTCGCAAATAAAGTCCTCTCACCCATTGTTTCCGACACTCTTCATTTAACTGTAACTGTGGCGCCGTACTCCCCCCCCCTGCTACTCCAACTGAATTTTCCAGACGCCGCACCAGAACATTCTGAAAACAGTAGGCTTAACGGACGGACGCAGGGTCTTTGTCTGCACCTAACCGCAGCACCTTCAAAGGTGTATCCGCATTATTATTTAAATTGTAAAAGTTAACTGTGAAAATTAACTGTAAATATAAACAATATCTATTTTCTCCATCTCTGGATTTATCGAACTCAAACCACGGCATCATTTGGAGGCACCTAAGAGATCTTCATCATCGATTCAGAGAAGCAAGAGATAAGTACTATTTTATATTTTCATTCAACGTTTGGTTTTGGTTTCTCTTACTGATTCATTCCGTCCATATTTCATTTATCAAAAATAATGGACGACGAAACGGCTAAAGCACTTCGCGGCAGAGCGAAGGCTGCACTTACAAGAACTAAAAATTTCATTGAAAAAGATGAGCAAACTTTTAACAAAAATGATATATCCAACAAGTTGGAAAAACTAGAATTAATTTATACGGAATTTGATCAAGCGGATGCTGCATTAACATTCGAATCCTCTGAAATGGAAGAATTCGAAGCAAAATATTACGAAACCAAAGCCAAGCTACAGAATATCTTAGAAAATTTATCTGTGAGAACAAATGCATATACTGATAATTCAGATTTTTTGGAAAATGTATCAAATGTGAAATTTAGCAATTTTAAATTACCAAAAATTAATATTGAGCGTTTTTCTGGTGATTATAAAGATAGGCCTTCATTTAAAGATTTATATGTATCATTAGTGCATGATAATATGTGTTTATCAAATGTACAAAAATTTCAATATCTTAGAGGTTTATTGCTGTCAGAACCAGCACACATAACTAAGCATATTCATATAACTGAAACTGCTTATAACGAGGCTTGGGAAAAATTATTAGCCCATTATGATAAAAAGAAGCAAATAATATTTTTACTAATTAAAACATTCATGGAACAACCTTCTTTTAATGATATTAACATTAGCAATTTACGCAACATAGCAGATACTTCCGATGAAGTAATTAGAGGTCTTAAATTTATTGATACTAAAGCAGAATCTAGAGATGTATGGTTGATTTACATTTTGTTACAAAAGGTTGATTCTAAAACGCGCCAAGAATGGGCATAATTCTCAAACAATATTGATTTTCCTACAATTGAATCCTTTATAGAATTTGTAAATAACAGATGCACATATTTAGGGCTTTATAATGAAAGTGTAACTTATGAAAAACAACCTTTTATTAATAAATCGAAATTTAACAATAATTTTAAATGTTCTTGTTGTAAAATGAATCATCTTGTATTCAACTGTCTTAAATTTAAAGAAATGTCTGTAAAAGAACGTAAACAATTTGTTAACAAACAAAAATTATGTATGAACTGTTTTATCGGATAAACATACGGAGTCACATTGTAATTCAACTTTTACATCCCACTTTTGTAAGAAAAGGCATCATTCACTCTTACACGATAATAATTTTAAAAATTACGCAATGTCAAATAATAAATCTCATCATGCCCAAGGTCAAAACCAGATCGGAAGTGATACTAATCCAAACAAAACAGTTACAGCTTCCGTGAATTCTATACAAGCTTATTTTTTTTATTACCCACCATAAGGGTTAATATTAAAAATATTTTGGGTGAGAACTGACAAGTTCGAGTTATGACGGATAGCAGAAGTGAATTGACATTTATTTTTGAAAAATGCTTGAAATTGCTAGGCCTCAAAAGAAAAAACGCTCGATTACAAATAAGGGGATTGCAAGATTCCAACATTGTGATGGCAAATAGTCCAGCCATATTAGGGTTTCGCTGCGGAATGAGAGATAATAAGCTGAAAACTCGTATATACCTTCATTTTGGCATTCTAAAAGTTGTCTCAAAAGTCTCATAAAATCTCGTGTCCGCGTCTTAAGATATTCAAGGTCAAAGGTAAAAAGATTGGGTTTTTTGCAAATATCTCGTTTTCTATGGCTTTAATGTTATTTACATTTATTATAAATATTGTAGAGAATAACATTTTCTATAACTTCAATTGAAACAATTTTTTATACGTCAAACCGTTTTTGAGATAGAGGGCGCTGAACTCTCAGCGCTTAGTTATCTACAGCAGAATGCAAGGTCGACCGTTAGTCACATGATATAAAACGCTGTATATTGTCTATTAACCTTAAAAATATACATAGTTATGAGCATTTGGCTTTTTTTATTAATTATTATTTTACATTTAAGAATAGATTTCATTAAACAAGTATATGCTTCTTTTATAACTAACTTTTGAACTACACTGTTCGTGTAGTTCAAAAGTTGTTGACTGATATGCTTAAAGTATTTTTTAATTATATTGTATTATTATATACACTAGTTACATTTAAAGTAGAAAAAAATAAAGTAAGTAATTTTTAATTATATTTTTACTTAAAAATATCTTTTTATACAATTAATACAATTGAAATTCGGATGTAAATAAGTTTTACAAAAATTTTAATTATAAGACTAACATGAAAGTTAATTTTTTGCCTCTTATTTTTCATTATTTTGATCACTCGAAAATTTGCAATTCATTCTCATTATTTTCGTTGTCAAGGATATTTTTCTCCAAATTTTGAAGGATTTCGGAATCAAAGGTACAATCTTCATCGAGATCGCTCTCGTATCGTGAAGCATTGAAGCAAGCTTGCCCATTACACTGGCCACAAGCTGAAGAACATTGCAACCTCGATTTCCTACATCCACAGCGTGAACCACTACCATTTTTGCAGTTGCAGAATATGGTATTGAGTAAT